>JAUTXX010053825.1:0-10660 GCA_032273605.1 Panulirus laevicauda
ATCTACCAACTACTACTTTTAAAGCACTGAATTTTGACCAGGATGAGGCAGGAAAAGGTTTTCTAACTGATGAGTTTAATATCATGAAAAAATATTAATAGATCACACCGATTAAAACGATGTATTATATGGAGTAAAATATACCAATAATTATCAACAAATTTTCCCCATAGACTATAAACAACAAAACACAAAGTGGAAACTCAACACTCGGTCCTTTCATCTCCATTCATTTTTCTCGAAACTTTCTTTTGCTTTCTTTTCATTTATATAAACCATCTTCCCAATCTTTCTATCAAGGCCTTCACATGAAGTATTCTCAATTCTCTCCATTCCACACTAGTTTCTTGCAGAGGCAACTTCAAATATTTTTTTTCTCCTTAAACAAATTACTTTAAATCACAATTTCAACCATTATTCCTATCTTTCCACATCCTAAACACAGCCTTTACTTCAGCATTCTCAAAGTACCTCCAAATCATCTTAACTTTACACTGTACTGTTTTGGATTCTCCTAGCTTTACATTTACCCCATGAATTAAACTTTTACAATTTCACTTCCCACATTTTCTACTTTTATCCTCTACAATAAAAATGCTCACCAATATACTATTATCATATAAGACAACCCCTCCTACAGACAACACATAATGCACCCTCCTTCAATTCTCTTTCCCTTGTTTTCCTCTTTTCACCAAAACCATACCAAGCATGCTCCTGTCTACCATGTTTTCCCTCCATCGGAACCATACGTATTCATGAATGTCCAATTCTAATTATGTATTTGCAACACACACTTGATTATGTGCATATTCCAACTGTGATGTAAACTAGATTTTGTTCTTGAAATGCATTGTTAGTGTCACACTATGATTTGAGGGGTGGGTAGCAGACAGGAACAATTTTAAGATTCTGTTTTAAATCTGTTTGAAATCACTGTAAAATCTATCTGTAAAATAGTTAAAAAACAATACATTGTGGCTTTTACATAACATGCAAACAGTCATAAATATTCACATCAGGTAATATAATGAGTATCTGCTTCCAGCTGCCTTTAAGTTTATAAAGACTGTAGTTCACACAAGAAAAATTATTATGAGCAAAATAATTTCTAGGCCTGGTAAACAAAAAATAGTCACATTTCAAATAATATGACATTATCTTCAAAATTACACATGACCAATAAAGAGAATTATAAAACCAGTTATTTCTAATATGAATATCATGTCAGCAGCTCTGCTTTTGGGACATACTTAACGAGGACAAGAGCGATGCAATACAAAATGAAAAAAAAATACCATTTTGTCCTTTTTGCACAAGAAGGTAATACATGTGTGATCTCACTACTACTGCTTGAGCTCTCTCTCTCTATGATTTAACCAATCTGACAAGACATTAATTTAAACTTCAAAGCACCATTTTCATAATTCAAATATAAGCAGGTACTAAATAGGTAACCAACAGAAGGATGAAATGAACCAACCATGAAAACAAAGGGAGCATGCATTTCTGTACTTCATTATGTATAAACTTTAAAGGGGACAAGAACAATCTAGATCACTAGCAAGTCCACAAATATTTTTTGGAGGGATGAGAAAAGGTGTTTTTAAGAGTTGTGACTGGTAATAGCACATATGGCACTTTAGAGTTCATGGTACAGATCCATGTAATTCACATCTGTGGCTTGATTAAAAGGCTCTAAAGATTACACTGGCTCATGTAAGCAGCAGCACTTATCCAAAATTGGCTCAAAATTAACCTGCTGGCAACCGTATGATATACTGTTCATTTGTCTTCTCATTAGACTTATAATCTTAGTTGGCAGTGGAGTACAAATCATGTCCACTGGTTCACCTACAAAGCTTACACTTGCAGATGCCTTTTTCTATCTATCCATATCTCTGCTGCCTGTTCCTTTCTGGAACTCACTCAGAAGGGTGGCCACTGCAATATTCTCCATAACTAGTGAACTCCAGTGCCGCTTCTTAGCCTTTAGTGCCTCACCCTTAACAGGCCACTGGCGGAGGGCAAGTTTGGCACAGTGTTTGCCGAGACTCCTATCTAATGTTCCTGCTGACTACTTCTACCTAATGTTTCTACCTAAATGTTCCTACCTACTACTTTAACTGTTACTCCTACCATCTTGCTAAAAGGCACACAGTGCTCACATAATGTAAATCTAGAGTTACTAAGAATGAGCTGTATCAGTTAAGTGTTGTGTGTGAAAAGGAGATATACTTTGTCTGTGGACAGAATGCCAGTAGCCTACATGTGGGTGAGGCAAAAAGAAAAGGCAGCTACCTGGGTCAGAGGAGTAGAACTTGACAAACAGTGAAGTGCTGGCTCACCACGCAGCCATCACTAATCCTCCCAATACCCAGGTGGGTAGTACTGGTGGTATGCCTTCCTGGTCGTTGGCTGCCTACCAACCAAGCACTCTAACCAAAGACATTATGTAAAATGGGGTTCAATAGGACAGAAAATAGTAAAGGGCAGGCAGCTTGGGAAAGGCGTTTAAATAGTACATGATTTCCAGTAAAACAAATGCCAAGGGGACTTGGTGTCAAAGAAAGCACAATCCTGGAGCTTAAGCTAAGATTAAATATTTGTGGATGTTTCCATTTCCATTTAATTCAAAGTAAAACAACCCCATTTTTTACAACCCTTGCAAAAACACCTGAACATACTCCAAAGTTAGAGACATATTTTTAGTTTAAGGCCTAAACATGAAAAAAACAGACTAAACAAAATATTACATACAGCCACCTCATCAAGTCAACCCAGTTCCACAATCTAAAGTTTCTCCCAAGTAATCAGTGCAAGACATTTTCTTCTGGTAAAAAATAGATGATGTAAAGGATTAACTGACATTCCCGTGTCCATTGAAATAAACAACTACAAGTTGTCCAGAGTGCAAACAATATATTTCTCCATTTTAAATTTTCCGTTCCCCTATAATTTACTGACCTCCTTTTGACAAGGCATTATAGGGTACATATCAAGCAAATGGTGTTACTGGACTTCACCTGCAAGAAGTTACACTGCAAATGACAAATCATCTTCGTAGGACCGAATGGAAAGTTATACAATCTTATAGGGGACATTCTCACTCCAAAGGAGTCCGTCAATTACTTACTCTTGCATGAAGTGCAGCTTCTAAGATGCAGAAACTCCATAATGGGGCAATGGAATTGTATAATATCAATCACTTGTTAGGCCAGCGGTGTTAATTAAGAAAATAGCAAAAAGCTAACAGGGGCATTAGAAAATTTCAACCAGGCTGTATAAGCTTTGCAAAATTACATAAATATAGAATCACTGTAAAAAAAAGGTGCTTTTGCACGTAAAAGAAATACATTAAATCTCTACACTTTATATGACGTAGCCTGATAACCAGAATTTTTCAATGTGCTAATGATAATTACTTATAATCTCTCTCATTCAATTACTTAACATGTATTCCTCTTCTTTGGGATACAGGAGAAATAAGATCGGAACGTGTAGATAACACTGCTGTATTAGGGTATCCAAGCAATTATAAATGCAGTAAATGAAAAATTAAAAATATAATAGAGATGATCAAAATATACATACACGTCAAAAAATCCTTCACACCCAAATAAACTTTAACTACTGTCTGAATCTTAACACTATGTTTTCCTAAGCACATACGCGTGTTCAGCCAAAGTCAAAGTCCTGCTATGAAACAGATGGTAACTGGTTATCATTAATCAAACAAATAAGAAAATGTAGGTTTAGAAAGATAAAAAAATATTTCTCAACTGAAGGCAGAGCCCTATGAGCATCTGACAAAGCACTTGCTTAGTAGGAATGATCAAACTTTAACTAACAAAAATGGTTATTAACAGGATTCACTCCCTTCAACCAACATAATATAGAAATGGCTGGTGTTCTTTCAGATGACTTAACAATCACAAAGCAACACCTCCAGACCAATGAATTCACAGTACTGAGGTAAAATGGCACAAAGCCCTCCCTCACTCCCATTTGTACCTTGCCTTTGGTCTGTTAGTATCCGTAATAAAAAAATGGTTTTTCAAAAGAGAGGGGAAAGAAATAACAGTAAAATAACTGATTGCTAATAGGCCTATGTCTATGGAAGTGATCTGGTTTTTCAGCTTCCAAAACCTACTTTTCTCATATGTGGACAAAGCCTAATGAGCATCTGAAAGCATACCCACAAAGAGGAGCAGCACCATATGAAAACTACATAAAGGACCTACCCTAAATGAAACCTGACCCTATTTCCGGATAATCCCCTTCTGATGGCAGCACACTTCAAGTAAGATGGGGAACATCAACCACATATAAGAAAAGGTATGTTGTCAATTGCTAAAGACCATAAAGAGGTTCCTCAAAAGAGCTAAGGAATACACCACTATATGGTAAATATATGATGTGTTCTTGTAGGTAGCCATGGATATAAATGGAAAAGAAACTTCCTGATCCAAGGAATGTACCTTTCTGATAAAGGCTCAAATAAGCCAGGTAAAACAAGCAAGTTTTCTAGAATTTTTTTGTAAAATCTGTGCTACCTTTTCAAAGTTTTGACAGGACATAAAGGCAGACACTTCTCATTAATTTTCCTGTAAGTGTATTCCAACAAAAGTAGTACCTAGCTACAAGTAGCTATGATGGATTTTGCCAGCATGGCAGGGCAAGTGCATAACAGTCATAACACACTGCATGATGAATAATACCATTTCTCAACTCCATCTTACATAGTTAATCCGAGGCTTATCCTGGATCAAACACAACCATCTTTTTTTTTAACTTTTCTGTAGTTGCCTGATGTATGTTTCACTCTTCTCCTGGTATTACACTGAATAATCTTTCCAATGTTTTCAGTAGACTCAAATATTTTTGTCTTACATTTCTGGTACATTCTTCAAGACCTAGTTCATTCATCTACATGCCCTTCCTTTGCTACAATGCATATATCATCATACATCGTTCCCTTTTTTCTAGACAGTATAGACCGACTTCTTTCTACCTCTCATAATTCATATATTCCAGACCAACAATTTTGCTTGTAAAGTATTTCCAAATTATATCTTGTTTACTTACCACATCTTTGACTGGTGACCATACAACACAGCAGTACAGTTGATAAAAGTGCATGTGTACAGCAAACATTTCCAAAGTTGGCATTACCTTTCTCATTTCAGGAGTTCTAATTACATTACTATATTACTGTATTCTTAATGCATTCTTCATTTTCTTTTTTTTTCCATTCACTTTTTAAAGGGAGGTGCTGGTATATAATGTCAATTCATTGACTTATTTGCTCATCAAATTCCTTCACATCATTCAATGATAATTACTCAAAATTTTCTTAATCAAATTACAACAGGTTCTCTTCAAACCACTCCATGATTTGCTTAACTTTTTCTTCATTAAATTCCACCAGGTTCTCTTATATACATCTGTTATCTACATCCACATCCTTTTGTAGTTTTTCTTGGTCTTCTCATCCTTTTGGCTTACTCCTGTGTCATCTACAAAACATCTGACTATACTGTCCTTAATCTCCTTGTCTGTGTCTGAGATTATTGTACAAATTTCACTAACATTACTCCTTGTGACACTTCCAACAGATCTTTCTCTTCAGACATGGTTACATTTCCTAAAAATTTGATTTTCCTGTTAATTACAAATAATTAATTTTCCTAGTTTAGCTCTAATGCATGTGTTTATGGGTCAGAATTGGAGGCAACATGGGGAAGAAGACCAAATTAAAGATAAAATGGAGTTGAAAAGATTCCCGAGTGCTTGGAGCCCGAGTACATAAGGTGTGCATGGGAGAGAATGGAGTGAAGTGGTATACGGGTAGACCTGCTATCAGTAGACTGAACTAGGGAATATGAAGTGGTCAGGGGAAGCCATAGAAAGGTCTATGGAGCCTGGTTGTGGATAAAAGGCTGTAGTTTTGTTGCATTATATATAAACAGTGGATGTGAGCAAATGAGAACATTTCTTTTGTCTGTTCCAGGCACTCCATTTGCTAACCTCGGAAAGTGAACAAGTATGAAAGGAAAAAATTATCAGGTCACTTATCAAAATAAAACCTTGTTTGTTTGCTTTGCCAAATGCTTTACCAAATTCTGGAAAAAACACATTCATTCTTTTTCCTTTCAAGAGATTCATTTAAGTCTCTGATGTGAATGGCTGAATTTGTGTTCTTTTGCCCGGTACAAATCTTTGCTGGGATTTTGCAAAACCTGCTACACTGTATTGATTGACGGTTTCTCAATAACATCAACCAAGTTTTGCTATTGTCATCTTTGTCTTTCTGATGAAGATAGCTGGGATCCAATCAGGTCCTGGCACTGTCAACTGCTTCAATTCTGTCCTTTCTGCTGTAAAAATATCTGTAAGGGCATGTTCATCATACTGAAAAAAAATCATAATAAGAATTTTCTTTGTTTTTATGCACATGTCAGAAAGGGCAAACAAGTAAGTACCAAATCATATAAGCCAGTTAGCATTTAGCATAGTTTCTTCGGGGTTACTTTTGCAGTTTTCTCCTTTAAAAGGGCCAATCTTAGATTTTTGATTTTCTTTTGGTTTATCTAATCTGCAACTTGCTGATCTAGACCACGTTTGAAATTCTGTGTTACTTTCTCCTTAAATCTATGTTCACCTCCATACGACTCAAACTTCCTTCAGCATTTCCAGTTTCCATTTCAAGCAGTACCTCACTTTTTCTTAATGCATAACTTTTCTGTTTCATCCATTCTCTTCTGTTCATCCACTGTTTTCTCTATCTGGGTACCTTTTACTTCATACAATATTTTAATGTATGGTATCAATCCTTCAGCCATTTGTCCACTTCTCATGTAAAGTATTGTTGCAAAGCATATAAATCAGTACTAATCAGTATTCAACAAATAGTAACACAGAGAAATGATGAAATGTTTCACTATCAGGAAAATGCAATCTTAGATACCATGGTGTTAGACAATGTCACACTCAGGACAGCACATCCACATAATCTTTAAACTGTTTCCACCATCATCTGACAATCCCCAAAAGGCTATTTCAATTCTCCAACCTTTTAAAAATCCAGCTTATTCAGATGTTGTGTATATGGTAATCAGCAAGATGAGAAACTAAAGTAATAAGTAACGAGTGATTATACTGGGATCACATAAGGAGCCAGGGAAAGTAATCTTTATGAAGAGCATGTCAGGTTAAAGCTGGGAACACTGCTTCACATCTATAATGACCAGGAGGAATCAAAGTCGAATCCTTTCAACATATCGTTATCATCATCCCAAAATAGGGCTGTAAAACATAATTTTGTGCAACATCATACACTTGCAACTCACAAATCTTGTTCAATTTGAGATGCATATGAGGTTTATGATATTTGTACATCACCAAAGTTCAGTATATCTGATAAGAAGATAGAATTGCATTCCTATTTAATTTCATCTTAAGCTTTAAGCTTTGTGGTTATGATCTTTTCAGTTTTACAGTTCTAATAATATGCAACAGTTGCAAAATTTTTCTATTACTAACATCTAGGAGAGGAAGGATCCTAAGGATCACAATTTTTCATTGATAAATAAGACAAAATGCCCTCTATCTACTTAACCAAAGAAATATTTTTTTTTTTCAGTTCATTGCCGAGAAATGTATCGAATAATGGGTGATTAATGTTAAACTTAGGAAATACTTGTATGTTTATCTAAATTTACCTACATACAAATCTGACTTTTCTATTCCCCTGGATTTCAACCTAACCTTGTGAGTTGGGAAGGAGCATCGATAACCCCACCTGATGTCCTTCCCAAACAAACCTCCTTTACATGATTCATCCTCATAATACCTGCCTGGTTCTAACCTTTCTATCTACATCTCTGAAACATGTTCCCTCCTGAAACTCCCTCAAGGGGGTGGCCAAGGCAATACAGTGTCCATAACTAGTGAACTCCAGTGCACTTCTTAGCCTTCAGTGCCTCATCTTTAAAAGGACAATGACAGAGGGCAACTCTAGTGCAGTGTTTGCAGAGGCTCCAATTAATGTTCCTAATGACTACTTCCATCTAATGCTCCTACCTATGTTCCTACTTAATACTTCTAACTAATGCTCCTGCTTTTATGTTCTTTCATATGACTTCTATCTCCTGCACCTACTGTTTTGCCAATAGCAATCCCCAGAGTATTACCATTTGTACCCCACTCTCTGCCTCTTAAAATGCTGTGATAAAACCACTTCCAGATATTTTTCTTAAAAACATGCTGTGCTATCACATGCCAGATCTTTTCCTGTTTGCTGCCCATCACTTAGATATGTTTCAGGCATACTTCTAGGCTTTGTCAACATTCACTCAAAAGAGGTTTTGTGCATTTATGCTAATCCCTGGCAATCTAAAAAATTTCTCCAAAAACATTCAAGTTATGTTGCTTTGTATAAACTGGGCAACTGATGCAATCATTCTACTACTTGGTCAATATTTGCACTCTTCTAAGCCACCTCTTCAGAGGCAAATATAATGTATTCCACACATCTCCAAACTATTCTCAATGGTGCAAAACCTTTTCTTATGAAAGGCTTCACTTTCATATTCTCACACTGCTTCTGTACTTTTTCGTAAGTAATATTCAAATTTCCTAAACGTCATGCTACTGGAAAGCTATTCCCATCTTATAAAGCTTGTAAAAAAAAATGCACAAAAAAAGGCTTTGCAACAAGAAACTTCTTTCTGTACATAGACGTGGATCAGCTGCAGAGACAAACAACTGATAATCTATCCTAAGCAGGCCTGAACCAGTATGACAGTTAAGTATTTATGCTATCCCTAGCTGCTTGATGTATAATTCAACAATAAAAAAAACAAGTGTACTATGATCAGCCATGAAAATACTCATGTTAACCAGATAAACCATCAGGAGTAGGGCACACTGCAAATAACCAATTGCCAAAATCCAACCTTTATACTGCATTATTTATCCAAAAATAAAAAAGATGCGATCAATAACAAGTCTCATTTCTTAGACCGAAAAAGTCTTAAATAACAGGTGTTTTATGTTCATCTACAAAATCAAGCAAGTGCTTTAGGTACTTCAGATTGGATATAGCATTAGTAGGATCCATAAGGGCTGCAAATATGGTGCTGACAGGATTAGGATCCCGAGTGCATTAAGCAGCATGTGGCAGGAAATGTCACTATCTGTAAGAGTTGAGATGGGTACATAGACAACAGCAGTCCTAAATGTATTGTGGAAATATGAGTAATGAGCCTCGATGGCAAAACAAAGGAAGCAGGTAAATGCTGTGTATACAAAACATGTGAATGTAAGGTGTGAATCAGGATGATTGCTCTAGAAATAATAGAGCAAGAAAGAGTTGCAGGAGATAATGCAGTCTGACTGAGATGGTCAACCAGCATATGCAATAACAGAGGATATGGTTAAGTGAAGAGATACTAAATATAAGGATTTATCTGACAGAACCAGAGCAGGAGGGAGAGACCAACATGGATGGGAAGGATAGAGGAAAGAAAACTGAGGTATCAGAACATCATAAGAGTGCAAAAGGAGTGTTGGGAGTAAAAGAAAAGAGAGAGATGCTGTTCAAGAGGTGAACAAGGGCATATGAAGCTGTCAAAGTATCTTTGCGTGCAGTCTGGGGATTAGGCATGGTTTTGGTACATTTGGTATATAAAAGATTAATTCAAAGCAATAATTAGCAAAGCATCAAAGTAATGTGTAGAAAAAAGGATTGAATTTTGATGCATAAATGACTGATTATGTGGGATTTGTCGTCCTAAAGCCTAATTCTTATTGAGGACTTTATAGCACGATAGGGGTTTCACTAATTTTTCATACTTGTTCACAGTTTCCCACAATGGCAAGGAAGCACCTGGAGCAAACAAACAGCTTCATTTCCTCTTACCCAGTTTCCAGCTGTCATGGATAATATGTATGGGAGAATAGTGACTAGGAGGGTGTCATCTGCAAAACATCTAACTGGGGAGGGGACATGTAGTCTTAAGAGAGGTAAAGTATTTGTGGACTAAAAGTTTGAAGAATTGCAGTATGAAAAACTTGGAAGGAGTGAAATGTAAGCAGCATTTATGTATAAAAACAAGCGACCAATGAAGATGAACTAAGAGGATATCATGTCAGAAGTGAAGAAACCAAGGGGTAAGGGTAAGCCAAGGAGATTAAAGGATGGAGTCAACAGATATATGTCATGGCAACATTTGGCAACCATATGCACCCACACGAAGAACTTAACCTTGAAATTATAGTATGTAATATACATGCAAGTGCATATTCATGCATTCTGGACAATTGTCCAGGCAAACACATTTGTACATCTTAAGCAGTTGCCCAGGCGGAAATACTTATACATTCTGGGCAGATCATATCTATAAACAGGATTCCTTTTCCTAAAAAATTCTTATAATAATTTCTTCCCAAAAAAATTCTTACCTGTATATCTTCCTCACACAAAATCATCATAATGCAATACCTAATTATATATAAGTACAAAATTTTTTTTTCCCAAAACTGCATTTTATGCACAACATAATTAGCTGAAAAACAGACACAAAAGAAAATTGTTGCAAATGAGTCTCGTACAGATAAAATATGAGCCTTGGTGGTAGTGCACCCTATTCCCAAT
>JAUTXX010053825.1:18678-28961 GCA_032273605.1 Panulirus laevicauda
ACAGCAAAGATCAATCTTAAGTGAATGACTTAAGCAGGACTCGGTCACATTCCAGGTTGAAGGACCATTAGTAACTGGAAGTTTTGAGAATATGAACCATTACACTAAGGATTGTGAGCTTCAAAGGAGTGGAAGCAGCCTTCAGGCAACTAATGCAAGATAATCATTTAAGCAACATTCTCAATTCCAAAAATTAGTAATAATAAGCATGTTGGGGAGACATGGCCGGAATACCAAGGTAAGAAAGCTAATCAATGTTATAACAAATGCAAAATCTATGGCCAACTCACATGAAGGCTGATATTCCCTTGCAAAATATTTTACACACAGTTACTCCCTGAAAGTATTAAACAATAACATAACAAGTGAACTCTTAATGAAGCTTAGTTCCAAGCAAAATCTTTCTATGTTTATGATACAGGATAAGTAAAACGGCAAGTAATCTTACAAGCACAACCAATACTAAAAATTCCAAGTCTGGTATGTCTAAGCTATTTAGCTTTATAACAAATAGAATCCTATAAGAAACTGTGTACATGTACAGTAATGCTATACAGCAACAAGGCTGATCCTAAATCAACATCCACAAATGCCAGTTCATCAAGGTACTTCCACGTTTACAAGATGGAAAATATTAAGAATCTTCTCCATATACAACTGTCACAATCTGTCATTGCCTATTATCTAGTAAAGAATGACACTGAGAAGTTGTCAGAACATTGACAAATTTGCTTGGCCATCATTCTTGAGGCATGCGAAGTAATGAAATGATTACATTAAACTTCAGTCTACAGCAGTGCCACAATGACTGTTTAACTAAGGATGCAGTATCATAGGCCACCTGTCACACAACTATATAAACTAAAAGCAACCTCTGTGCTTTCTTCACGTACATGAAAAACTGAAATCGTAGCATTCTCATGATTAGAAAGTGACGTTTCTGCAGGGCAATTACTTAGCTCCACTTTTTAAGTTACAAAAACGTGAAATAAACAGGCTGAATGGCAAGACCAAAACCTTAAAGCCCTTAATTCTTGTCCAATCATTTCTAACTCTAAACAATATGTGGAGCCAAAGGAGTGAGATATACCATAGTAAATCCAGCATCAATCAGCATTAAGCCACTGGAACTACAGTAATAATTTGATATATACCACTGCAAATATTAAGTGACGTGGCAATCAAAAACTTCATCAGGAGTGGCTGTAAGAGATAATAACCCTTTATTTTACTTTCAAATCATCCCATCTTACCTCATGCGATAGAGAATCCTCAATTCTTAGTGTTTCTCACATTATATTTGTGTTTCATGTGGACTTGTCAACTGCCAAAGGAACTTGATCTTAACGAACCTGAATACTTCTCATTCAATGCTTAACAACCTTCACCAATAACTTGTGGTTCATCATCTTCAGCCCTGAGGCCTATACAACAAGCTTCTGTACACTTGCTTAACTAGCTTGCCTCCACACGAATACTTTGTCTGGTGGTGGCTTGAGTTGTGCAGTAACTCCCTGGCCGGGTACATACCCACGGTCATAATAGTCACGGCGGCCACCGCTGGAACGCCTGTATCGAGGTGATGGAGAACGGTACCTATCTCCCCTGTATCCGCCGCCTCCTCGCCCATACCCTCGATCATAACCTCCTCGGCTGAAAGGTCCAAGAAAAGTATGACAAATATTTCAATCTATGCTACATAAATCTAAAACAGAATGACCAATACACGAATACCGCTAAAATCCCATAAACAAATACTTACAAAGTGATCGAGGACAAACATCAAATTAACATAAAGAGGTTCTGACACTGATTAACCTAGTCTACCTTGTAAAAGTTCTTAGAAATGTTAAAGCTACTATATCTTGTTATTATAATCAAGATATTCATAAAGTCAGAAGGAAATCTAATACATAATCTAATTACCAAGAGAATCATCAGAGAAAAACATAAATTAGGTGCTTCAATAACGCAGGGAGGTTAACATAAACTTTGAAGATGTCTCACAAAAAACTAACTTTCCAGTAAGAAAGTTAGTGATGATATAACTTATAAAACCTGTATATTTGGACTTATGAAAAGAATGAGTGGGGATGAGAACAGAATTCAAAGTGAGGTACCAAATGATAAAGGGCCAATAAAAAAAAGTGGAAGCAAAAAGGAAGCAAACAGCCAACACACTATACCTTCCAACATATAACCTTCCCTTCCACACACCCCTTAATGCATCCAAGATCTTTGCCCCCTCCTGTATCCTGTGATACACTCCAATCCCCCTATCTACTTCCGAGCCACACATTTCAGTCCCTATAGTTCTATCTACTTCCATGTCCACTTTTAAGCATGTAACATCCTATTTCCTTCAATTTCTCCATATCTAAACTCAAGCTACCTTTTCTAACCACACTAATTCACCTAATGGCCTTATCTTTGTTCAAAATAAACTTTAACATTCTTCAATTAAACTCTTTCCCAACTTAATTAACCAGGCATGGATATTACTTTCTGAAGTCTGGCACCACTGCAAAAATTAACTATTTACATGCCATGTTGGCATACTGCTAAACCACTCCTTGCTCCATGACCCTTGCATTAAACTTGCTAATCATCCTACCCACAAATAAATTAAACTGCCACAGCAACAACACACATCCTTGATGCACATTGAACTTTACTGGGATCTACCCACGAACCTACCTTACTAAATACACAACATACGGTAAATTTTCCCTTGAGAATGTAATACCTTTACATTTACCCTATACAACTATAGCACCTTTTACAAAAGCATCTGTCAACCTTATTATAAGCTTTCCCCATATCAAAATAAACTTCAAACAAATACTCTTTTACAACACACAAGAATCATATATTTAGCATTCTTTCTCCTATCACAAGGATATAAATGTGTACATGTAATAATGCAACTTAAGCCACAAAAAATTAAAAACTAAGTAATCTTACAACTTTTAGTAGCTTACCTGCTGAAACATGCATGTTCTACTCACCCAATATGCTTCTCTCTCAACTTGTGGTTTCTTAACCTCCAAATCCCATATCCTCCTCCTACCTTTGCACTCATTTTCCCAAATGTTATAATTTATAGCCGTTTCCAAATACCCTACTAAGCAGCTATGGTCAGAATTTCGAAAGAGCCTGCTTCTTATCTTTTTATCAACTTACGTGGTGGGTCTACCCATATAAATGCCTGGAGTTGGTGTGTGAGGTCGCTTTGTGATTGAATAGTCTACTCTGATCCTCCGTCCATCAATTTCCATGCCAGAACATTCATTCTTGGCTTCTGTTGCATCCTTTAATGACTCAAAGTATACAAATGCAAATCCTCTTGATTTTCCAGTCTGGAAGGGAGAACCATAAACAGTTACATAAAATTGTCTAGAAATAAGTACGAAGTTTTACATATACTGTATGTTTACAATTCACAGGAAAGCTATTCTAAATTTAATATTCATTCCACTCTTTAAGCAGCTGAATTCAAAATTTTGAAATATATTCTAAAGAAAGGCTGTTACTTGAAGAGAAAAGTATTAGTCTATTTGGTGAAGGAATCAACTCGTCTACAAATACTTTTCCTTCATCTCCGAAACATGCATCGGTAGTTCCCAACCCATCCTTCCAACTATCATTCTATTGCTTTGATACCTGCTATCTTTAAAGTCAATGAATCTCTCCTTAACTCTAATCTCCTTCAGCATTTTGAATCTTCTCCTGTATCTGATCACCAGTATGGTTTTTAGGAGAAGGGATCCAATGATGATATCCTTACCTAGGAATATCATCAATCTACTTTGGGGATTTGGGGGAATCCTACGTCAAACTCTTAATATTTCAGAAGCAATTGAAATGGTCTGGCATAAGGTTCTGATCTCCAAGCTACCCTTTTCCACTTTCCTAACACATTCTCCTCTCTGAAACCTAAATTTCTTTCTGGTTGGTCAACACCTGTACTTTGTGGACGACTACCTCCCTCCCACATTAAGGTGTGTTCCTCAGAGTTCTACCCTATCTCTTACACTCCCCCTTTACTTAACCACTGAACTACCTTCTTTAGCATTATACCATAATCTATCCATCTAAGCAACTCTGTTCCCAATTCTATGTGGTGGATCAGGCGCATACAGCCTCTCCAATCACTCACTCTTACACATCCTCAACCCAATTAAAGCATTTGCTGTTGATGCAAATATGCATTTCATATGCTTTTCCTAATCTCCTCAACCTTCTTTTATGTGATCTACTTCTTGCTTCATCTTACCTGCCACTTAAATTCATGTTTTGATAAGATTTCACCAAAACAGATGTAACCTTATAAAACCCAATCTCCTTCTATTTCTCTTTCTAAAATTCCTCAGGATTTTCCAGCTCCTATGTAATATAGTTGATACAACTGTAATCTAATCTATCTCTGAAACCATACAATACACATATAGCTAAGTCTACCTCTAAATAACTGGCAGTCTTGTTCAGATGCAGAAGAGTCTTCTTTTCTGAGCAGTTACTCCAATTATACAAACAACTGATTCATCCACATGAGAAGTACTGCTCTCACATCTGCAGAGGCTCTAGTTCCATGTACTTACTTAAAAGAGTCGAGTCTAAAGCAATTTGACTTATCAACTCTCCCAATCTGACTTCAAAACTTGACCCACTTTTCCTATGTTGCAATGTTGGTTTTCTTTCTCTCTTCTATAGATATTACTTCAGTTTCTGCTCTCAAGAGCTGGCTTCTAAAGCTTGCTGTAACTTGAAAAGAAAAGTATTGGTCTATCAAGTGATGTCAATATTTATAAAGGTATTGTACATGGATCCATGTCTAAACCTAAAGCTCCCGACTAACCCCTTATATTCATGCATTCCAAATCTAACAAAACATTGTGAGATACACATTACGAAGGTTGATTGTCTAATATTGTTTTATGAGCAATAGTGATTATTTAGACAAGATGCAAGAACTTTGAAATGATTCTGATACTTACATTCACCTTATATAGTGTATAATCATATATATAAAAATCTAATAGTGTAAAACAATGTCAATATGAAAAAATAAATCCTTCATGGAAATGAAAATTTCATCAAGAAATTTTGTCAACATCAAATGATTTTCAAATACATATTGTCTACTTTACAAAATGTACAATCATGTGCCCCATCTCCTCATCTCATGGTGGAAGCATACAGACCCCATATATCATACTAGCACTTTTACAAGTCAACCACAGCTCTTTCACGAACAATAATGTTAAATAAGCAGGTAACACATACTTAGTCTTAGCTGCAAGAACTACAGTTTACTTATGTCCTTTGTTTGAAACTTATGATCAATGCATCTCCTTTGGTTAACCATGCTAATGAAAGCTGCAGTCTTTATGATTACATCTTACTCAGATGCAATATTTCAAGCCAATTGGGTACAATCTAGAGAAACTTGTCCAAAGGTTGCATTTAAAAAGTCACCCAACTTCAACATAATCCTATTATTTGACTGCAATAAGCTGAATTATCTTGGAACCAGATGGTTCACTATCTACTTATCAATAACTCCACAAATGGAATCCTTTCATTTTCAATATATACCTCACATCAGTGAGGTAGGGCAAAGAACAGGAAAAAAAAACCTAATTTGGTAAAATCCACTTTCTAAGAGCTGTCATGAGTGATGCACCAAAAGTGAAGCCCACTATCTAAAGCCAATACCCAAAAACCACTCTACAGCTTACCGACTACTTTATATGCCCTAATTCAGCCCAATGACATCATGGTGCTCCGTCTACAATAATACTCAAATGTTCTCTACCCCATGCATGACCCTCACCCACCAACATATTCAGGTCCTGACAACTCAGTCTCATTCACTCTATCCTTCCATCATTTTCATTTTCCTGTCCCCCTTGTTCCCTCCACTTATGATATCAATACCATTACTCTCTCAGTATTCCTTAACTCATTGTCTCCATATGTTCAAACCACTTCAGCACACCCCTCTTCAACTCTCTCAATCAATCCATTTACTACAACCATCTCTTTCACCATCAATCCATTCCCAATCAACCCTCATATCAAATACTGTCATCAAGCAGTTCATTTTTGACACATCCACCCTCTTCCATTTTTTGGAAGTCAAGGCCTCAAGATTCACACCCATCCAGCATCACTAGGACTAATATACCATCAAACACATCCATCTTTGCGCTAACAAACTACTCAATGTACTTGGGACCTTTGCCCAATCACCCAACCAGTAGTCCTCTTTTAACTTATAATTGCATCCACTGCCATCTTCACTCCACTTTCTCTGGGGGTCTCCCCATTTAAACACACTAAAACCAACCTGTCTCACTCCTTGTTAAACCTTATTACCTTATTTTCACTCACAAAAACTCAACTCCCTCCTTTCTCTCAGTCTTCCAAACTCAGACACCAGCTTCAGCAATTTCTCACTGAAGTCTACCAACAGGGCCATATTATCTGCAAACAAATAAATGAACTGCCTCCCAAGCAGAGCCCTCCATTCCCCATCATACTGTAGACCTATCCCTCTATGCAATACCTATGCATTTACCTCCCTTAACAACATATCATTAAAGATAAATCAGCCACAGCGATATCAAATACCCTTGAGAAAGACGCACCTTTATTTGGAGCCACTCATCCTCTTCCCTTGCTACTCCCATACATGCCCTGTTCTTGCAGCAAAACTCACTGGATCTAGTTGCTTTCTTTACATACCAAGTAACTGAGGCAAATTCTACAAGGCAACTCTGCCAACCTTATCATACACTTTCTCCAGATCCATAAATCCCACATAAAAATCTCTCTCCTTAAATTCATCATACAAATACTTTTGTTGCCATACATTGCATTAAATTTTAAGTAAACAGCACAACATTCATATTTACAATTCAGCAAATACCAGCAGAGTTGATTGTTTTAAGCTTTCTGAACAATTTTGTCTTGTGACTACAGGAATGGAAACAATTTTCATCCTCTATACATGTTCTAACTTAGCAATTACACCCTTCTTCAATGTGTTCATTGAATTCAATTTCCTATTTCAAACTTAATCTCCCCTTTATGCATAAGAACATTCTGTTCCATGCCAATATATGACAGCAACCTGCATACCTAAAGACAAATACCCTAAGCTGTCCCCAGCTAAGGGGAAAGAGAGAACAGCTTATCTAAGAAAATCAGGAAAATAAATTTTGCAATTTCCCAAATGATACATAAAAGGAAATTAGTGCAATATGTTCCCTACATAATCCTATAAACAATCATACGCTCTAATTACTTCTTGAAAGGAAAAAAGTTTTAGTTACAAATTTCAAACATCTTGGAAAATTCTGTGCAATCAATGCTTTTTGGGGCAGCCACGTCCATAATTCAGGGCTTCATCTATACTTGATTCACAACTCTCTGTCAGACCATTTCTTAAATATTTGGCCAGGACTAGATGTTAATTTCTTCAGAAATTGCTTTGAGTTTTAATTTTAGGTAATGGGGACATATCAGATATTGGGCTGGCCTTAAATTTAGCAAACTGAAGGATTTCGGCATAAGGACTATAAATGGACTGTTCCACCAAAGTAACTAGTACTTTCCAAGTCCTTCCTTTATATTATCAACTGACAAACATATGAAAATAAAAATGGTAAAGAACAGCTCACTTTAACCTTTAGCTCAAAAGCAAAAATACTTTAGTAATCCGAATACATTAAGGGAGGAGCAAAAAAAGATATAGGAATGGGAAACAACAATAATGTGGATTCTACATACTATTAAGAAAGCTATTTGTAAATGCAATAAAAAACAAAAATTCAGTAAGAAATAAGTGGCAATGAAGAGGAAACATCTACCCTTTACTAATCCTCTTACTACTACAGCAGTACTTCTATGGGTAACCAAGGCCAAAATATCTACTAATTTCAACTCAAATCACAGAAAAACTTACCTTTGAATCAAGCACAACTTGAACTTTCTCCAGAGGTCCAAATTTGTCAAAAATGCTGTGCAGCTGTCTCTCTGTTGTGTACACACTAAGACCAAACACTCCAAGGCATTTAGACGGTTCTGGGTTGTCACGCGTCCCGATGTGGCGCCTGCGATTAGACATCGGAGATCTTGGAGAAGGAGACCTGTTAAATTTAGCACACTTCAATTGTTACGTGATAGATCAACTGTACACAGTAGTTTCTTGTATATGAAGAAAATAAGGTCAATGTGCACTGATACCAAAGAAGAGTAAATGAAACATGGGAAATGTGAGAGAAGTGGAATGTGTTTGGGGAAGCAGTGCTTATATGTGTGGTACAAGTGTACAATATTCAGAAAGTGGAAAGTGGATATATGAGATAGGGTACTGACTGGAGGAATAAGAAATTAAAATTGATTGTGAAAAAGAAAAGAGGTAGTAAATATGAATGGTATCTGTAAGGATCATGCTTCAGAGATTGGATGGAGTAGAACAGACAGTAGAAGGTTGCACTACAGGGATAAAAAGTGAAAATGATAGTATTGGAGATATTCAGCGAGAGATTATCTATGAACTATGAAGAGAATATAGAAATATATTCTTGAATGGATTGAACATTGTGAGAACAGATAAATGACCAGCAGTTTACTATGAAGAAAGAGAGAAACATCTGGAGAAACAATGCCTTGTTTGTGGTATTTATGGAGAAAGCATGTGTATCATTGGATTTACATGGGTATATTATGAAAGGACCTATAGATAAAAGGAGCAAATGTTACTACATGCAGCCATGGATTTGTGCGAGAAAAGTAAGACATGAGTGCAGAAAGAAATATAGATCAGTAATACAACAAAAGGGGAGGGTTTCCAGGCCCTGACTCCTGCTACTCTTAATTTCTCTCTCTCTGACACTATTTGATTAAATGGGAGTATTCTCTTCTTTATTTTCGAGGATAATATGGAATTAAAGTACTGAAAAACAGGAGGAAATATGTGTCTGGTAAAAATAAGCAAGCAGATATGTAATGAGTTGCACAAAAAGTGATACATCTAGATCCTTCAGGAACAAATCTGCTACATACTGACTGAGGGCACAAATTTAACAAAGATGTCAACTGCCTTAGAGGTACTGTTTATATAAAATAAAATTACTCATATCTTTGGTGAAAGGTGGTAAAAGAAATATACAATATGGCTACAAGAAATATTGATAACTTCTCATACCGAGTACGTCGAGAGCGGCGACTTCCATCATGACCATTACGAGGAGATCCACTTCGAGAGCGATGTCGCCGAGGAGTACGAGAACGTGACCTGAAATTCGTTGAATATTATTATTAGAGGTTTTGTTGTCACAGTGCAACCTCATCAAAACTTTATAACTCCAAATGAGTATGTAATTTCCCTGTTACTGATTGAAGTGCAATCTAAAGCTGCAAAAGCCCCCAAAGAGGAGATCCTTGTAGTCATATACTAATCATCAATAATATCATTATACCAATTTGTATCTTAGCTTTTTCTTGTTTAATTTTTTCCATCAATACAGCCTCAAGCTGTTAGGGCACCAGTTTCACAAGCTATGGTAAAAATGATATCTCTGGCATTACGCCTTACTCCGTATTTTCTTAGTTGCATGTAACACGTGTCCATTCATTATTCTTAGTACTATACTAAGTTTCAAACATTACTATTCCCTATTTTTCTTACTCTGTATCGCATGTAATCTCATCAGGATTATTGCTTCTATTTGTCAGTACAGTGAATTAAATCAAAATCTACCAAATTAAGTGCTTTAATACCGCAAGTAGCACTTGCATGAAAAGAGATAAAAGAAATTAGTTTGAAATATATTAATTCAATCTATGGATAATGCTGTTACCTTAGTTAAATTTTGGAACTGATAAATTATGAGATGGGTCTAAGACAACATGACTGGGATACAGCTGAACCATGACGAAACAGGCTGGAAGCTACCACAGTTTTTTGTAAGTGCATGATGCTCTTTTTTTTTGTCAGTTTCAGAGGTGTTCTGCAGGTTCGTATATCACTCAATGTGCATAAGAAGAAGAGCTTCAAGGTAAATTTGAGTAAAAGCACCATTCTTGCTTCTGAGAGAGATGGGCTAATGCAGAATAACATCAACTTAAAAAAAAAGAAGTATCTAATGGGATGAGAAATTGGGAGCAATGTTAGCTTTGTGTCACAGAAAGAGTAATGAATGGGAGAGAGAGAGAGAGAGAGAGAGAGAGAGAGAGAGAGAGAGAGAGAGAGAGAGAGAGAGAGAGAGAGA
>JAUTXX010053826.1:0-17706 GCA_032273605.1 Panulirus laevicauda
TGGATCAGCCCTCCCCACTTCCTCCACTGTTTGGGATTTGGTGCTTAGTTAAGGAATGGTTAGGATGGAAGAGGTGTACTCATGTTGCATAGAATTGGGTGTCGAGTCTGTTGGAGTGGGATGGTACTGGAAGGATCCATTTCATTGTTCCAAGTCTTTGCCAAGTAACCAGCGATTGTTCAAGTGCACTGTTTTGTGTGATTTGTGGCTTTTATAGGGCTGCTGCAGGTTCGAGGCCACAAACAATCAAATTAATGCTGGACTCCAATTGAGCAATTAGTTCCTTGACGAGGCTATGACCCCATTCATCAAATGATGATGCGGGCTAAGGACTGAAACATAATGGTGCTCACCTGTGTTAGAGATCCAGCCTTTTCTTGGTGAAGTAACTGTAAGAGGATGTTGAAGGCATGTGGAGAAGGAACCATATCTGGGATGGTGAAATTGCCCTCTTGCGCACGCTCTACAGGCTCATCCACCCCCATCAGCAGTAATGTTGCTGCTGCTGCGCACTGACAAAGGGACATGAGGGGTGTACCTGTAAACAAAGAATTGCATTAGATTTGATAGATAAAAAAAAAAAAAATGGTTTAAAGTGATAGCATGAAAAGGGTTCCAGGTTCCACAATTTACTTGAATTATATATAGAATTAATGACAAAAGTAAATGACAATCCTGAAGGAAAAAAATGCGCTAACCATGAATGCACACAAGTGGTATAAATCATATGCACATTTGCAGCTTAATGTCTTTTTTAAACGACTGCGCACAGATCTCAAAGGAGAAGTACAACAAGGATCTGTACATTATGCTCAACAACAAGACTTTCATAATGGACCATATGCCAAATATTCTTTCTCATAAAGAGAGGATCCATATTGGTTGTATGAAACCTGGTTGTTAACATGATTCAGGCGGGGTAGTTCATGCAAAGCCTATGTCAGTGAAAATCACATGTGAAACCACTTTCATCATCCAGCTGATAATACTGTACGATGCCAAATCATAAAGGATATAGCGTAAATCATCACTATATATACCCAATGGATGGTTCCTTACCAGTCTCTGTTGGGGGTATAAGAATTAGCCTTGGATTAGAATCTTGTTCCTTCACTTGACTGCCTCGAGCAATTAAGGTCAGATCTATGCAGGTTTCCTCAACACCTTGTGCCTGCATTTGTTTAAGTCCAGTCACCAACTGGAGGAGGAGAAGACAGGCTTTACGTTCCCACTCAACTGGAACTGCTGATGAGAAAAGACAGTCTTCTTCTGCTAATGCTCTCAAGGTTGTTAAAGTTAGAGGTGGTAACACCCACACTGTTCCTGGAAAGAGATTTTTCTTTTAATATACGAATCTATTTTGTGAAATAACGACCAGGCCACATAACACAATATGAATTCTTAAATAACTTTATATGGCTGAATTTAGATTAAAAGGGCTGCTCGAATTATCCTTAATTTAATTTTCATGGTAGCCGAGGTAACCTGGGCAACTGTATACTTCAATCAAAGTAATCACCTTATGCAACAAACAAATGTGCACTACATCGCACAACTGAAATAATGGCTCAACATGAATAGCATTGTCCACAATATCCATGAAAGTCCTCAAACATTGTTTTAAACCAAGACAGACAGGACTCTAACTTACATCCTCCAAAGACTTCACATGGATAATCACACCCACAACAAAACACGACATTCACTCTCCACAACACAAAAGCATCACACCTTAAATGCCCACAGACAACCGAAGAAAAAAAATTCCCTTAGCATCTAAAAGCAATTTATCTGCTGCAGTCTTGAGCTACGCCTCACCTGCCTGTCGCCTCCTACCCACCCTCACAAAAGCAAATATGTATAACAAGCGTAAAAATCACCAGCTGCCTAGCAACCACGAACATTCAGTGCCTTCACAGTAGAACAAAGAACCTCCCAATACATTCCCACCTCAACATGCTCGGCACTTTGCAACAGCACTACACCTCTCCAGCCCAAGCCACTCTTAACTAACCCCTGGAAGAAATATAACTTCTACCCCTTCCACTCACTGACAAAACATGCACACTGAAATGCTCTTAACAAGCACTTAAACAACTGCTCTCTCAACTTAGTCTAAACACCATCCCAACAGACATGCATCCACTTCAAACCTATCCCAAGACCCTTCATACCCAAGATGCAATTACCAGTTACCAGTATCTGCAATCGAGGCCGATTACCCATGACACCATTTACGAGGGGAGGATATATTGCTGGGTTGACTGAGGCGACTGTCCTGTTAAGGATTCGAACCTTGGCAAGGCCCTGCGTGATTCATAGTTAGCTTTGCTAACCACAACACCATGTTAACACACAGAGTTCAACTTATTTTCTTCCACATGATCATAACTTATAATGGATGAAGCCATGTGTGCAATCCTCGTGAAGACTATAGTTTTCAGTTTGGTAGAGAACCATTTTAAGTACTACTGAGTAGTAGTATACGTGTTTGTACTATTAAGGGTAGTTTTGCAACTTTAAATGCATTCCCACCACTTACCTAGAGTCGACTTTCCTCTGGTTATGTACTTGTGAGAGAGCAGGTGGCTGGGCAGCTCATCTTTAAAGGTAGCAATAGGCAATGGAGTGAGCAGGTGATGAGCATCCACTTTAATCTCTGGTGTAAGCATCAGCGTGACATCACGACCACACGCCACCCCAGCATAAAAGAGTCGATGCCCAGCTCCCTCAATGACGTCATCATCTATGATAATGTCTTTCCATCGAGTGACTCCAGAAATGACTTCCTCGTACCCTGCAGGGCAACTGCTGTTGGACAACTGCAACACAATATACAAATAGTCATTCTCATGCACTGCAATTGCTGTTATTTGGAATAGGCACTTATGAATTGTAAATGTTACTAGTTACTCATTATCATCAAAAACACTGTCAAAAGAACCCTTACTTTATCTAGCATATTGGAGAGTGCCTCCAGGTTGGCAGACATCACAGCACCATACTGATCTTCCAGACTTCGATGAGTCACTGCCGACCCTCGCCGCACACTCAGACGACCTGTCTTCTCCTGACGTGAAGACGGGGTAGAGGTTGTACCTTCAGTCTGTAATATAGCATGTATTAGTGAGGAGGAAAACACTCCCTATAGCTTAAATTCTTACAGCTGTCTGTTTGTATAATCAGAAGGGCATTTCAACACACCCTCTTCTGCTCTCAGCCACTCTTTGTATTCACACATCTCTCTTACCCTTTAATTACTTACTCGATCAAACCACCTCACACCACATGTTGTGCTCAAACATTTCATTTTCAACACATCCACCCTCCTCCATACAATCCTATCTATACCCCATGCCTCGCAACCAAAAACACTGTTGGAACTACTATTCCTTCAAACATACTGAGTTTTGCTCTCCAAATTCAATTTCAGTAAATCTTCTACAAGTGATTCAAACCATTTCTTCCCTGGTGAGATAACGAAAGTGTTATAACCTATTAAGTTCTTTGATAAATCTGATTTTCATTTTTGTGAAATATAAAACAAACTAGTAAGCTACTATGTTGTAGTGCAATGTTTTAAAGGCCATGCTGCATGTACAGCAGTGCACCATTAACGGATACTACAGTGCAAAAGGTTTCCTCTTAAATGTGGAACATATCAATCTAACTATCTAGTAAACTTCAGTTTTACAGAAAATCTAAGCATTGATAAATAATTACGTATATTCTAGTCTAAATGCTCAAAAATTTCTATTACTTCAGTCACACGAGGTACTTGGCAACACATCTCTATTTTCTCAGTCTATAACTTCTCACCACAGTAGATAAGCGGAGCTGTGCTGGAATAATGTATCCATCAGGCGTATGAACATCTTGAGGTGATCTAGGTCGCATCTCAAGAGGAAGAGGGGCATCGTAGAGAACGGATGAAGGAGACTGCAACTCACTACCACACTGCTAGGATGTTAGTACAGTGATTACAGGTTAAGCATATGTGCAATGAAGCTTAGCAGGGTAAATTTTCTATTTATGCATTACAAATGTATAAAGCAGGAAAGTTATAAGCACACGGGAGACAAAAAATACTACAGCATGGGGAAGGTTAAAATCTTGGTAACAGGAGCAGGAACAGTACACTGAAGGGACAAATAATAAATAATCAAATGGGTGACCTGAAAAAGATGAAAAAGGCACCTCCCTAGGGAGTTACAGGTGAAGGGAAAAGGAGTGACTGAAAGAAAAGAGAATGAGGAATATGCACAAGAGATAAATACCAGGGACTGTAGAAGTGGGTACCAGGGACTGTAGGAGTGGGAATGTGCCAAAGCAATTTTAAAATCTATATGTTAAAGCTCTTGGCTGAAGCAAAGCTTTTAACTCATGGCAATCTACGACAGCGTGAGATAAATTATGTCAGTGCTTGTCTGGATTTTGTTAATACTAGTCTATGGAACATGTTAGGATTTAAAATCGGTCAACAGTCTAAATAACCGAGTCTCAAATGCATGTCAGAAAATCTGCATTCAAGGGAGGGTCACTTACAAGGAAAGCAGTGGCATCATCATGTCCGAATGCTTCGTATTCATTACTTGTGTGGTGAGGTTGCCGAGGTCTTGCTGGTGCTGGACCCTTGGCCGCTCTAGAATTGCTGATGCCACTACAACTACTGCTTGTGCTGTCCTCGTGCTGGTGTCTACTGGCTCTTTGTGCCGTCTGCTGTGTCACTTCCTGTCCTGCCTGCTGGAGAAGAAGGGGGAACATGACCAGGAGCACACAAAATATTTTGAGGGGAATTTGGATGGGCAAGCCAAAAGGCATGGAAGGCCTCGCTCACTGCCTGTATTTGTCGTTGAAGGAATGTCGTTCAAAACTCGTAGATTCATACCATTCCTTAAGTGAAACACACATTATCTTAAACCATTAGATCTTGTCCTTAAAATAAACATTCTTGTGTCTGGACATAGCATTAATTCATTAACTGCTCTCAGAGCATAAGGCAAAAAGGAAAAGAGGTTTATAAAAAGCTATTGATCAACTAAACTGCCAGAAATCTTTTTTAAACTATAAAGTCTATGACTTCTGAAAGCTTCACCTGGGCAGCAGGGAGAAGCAATTGGTTTTGGAAAGAAAGACTAGGGAAGTTTTTCCCAAAGGGGTCAGGCAAATTAAAAGCAAAACCCAGAGACAGCGATTCCTGAGGGGAACATTTATAAAAGGCAACAGTATTAATTATCATATTACCATGAAAAAGACTAGAATAGAACATCAAACATAAGTCCACAGTCACATTTGATTCAGATTCTTATAAAAGAGTTAAAGGATTTTTCAAGACAAATTGGTACTCTAAGTAGTAGGGTGAATGTTATGTAATTGGTTATGTTATGTTTCTTCAGACTTTTGCCTGTAGCAATGTTCGAGAAAATCCACGAGTGCAAATGCCAGAATCCAAGGCTTTGAGGTTGAAATCCTGCAAAACTGATGACATGGTCTACAAGAATATGAGGTGTCAAGTGAGAAAAGTGGCATTTGCTGGAGAAGTCTCTAGCACCAATGTTGTCTGTACTTCTTTGGGGTTACTAACGTTGTTTAACCCCGAAAGCCAGCTAGTTTGAAAACTTTTCCATGAGGTATTGGGGTAAAAGACAAACATTATTCCAATAATTCCAATCCAAGGACAGATCATTAATTGCAATTGCCCCATCTCTAAAGCTGTGGATATGTACATCAGTATTAATGCATCTGACTTCGGCACATGGAAAAAAAAAATTCATTTGGAAGACTTCCCTAACACCATTTCTGTTGACATTGACCTTAATGGAGCAACTATCCAGATATTGCAAACTTCTTTGGAGATGAGAGGCTTGGAGAGGAAGGCCTCTGGATATAGACAGGGAGAATATTTCCATTAACTCTTATCGGAGAATCAGAAAATCTGCTACAGCCATTGTTTATCAAGCAGCAGACAGTCTCGGTGTGGTCTACCAGAATATTTATTTTTATTTATTTATTTTTGTATATGTGCTAACTGTCTCCTGGTCACTCTAGGTGCTCTATCTCTGGAAGAAATTCTGAAAAATGAAGATGAATGGAAACGTGTAAATATTCGTAAGAATATAAGTAAATATGCAGGGGAATTACAAAATAAATTTAGGGTCATCTTACAGCCACGTTAAGATATGTTAGGTCTCTTCTTTCTAAAAATTCTTTATGATTACACGTATTTCCTTCATGAATAATGTTTTATTATTGAATCTGTGTCAGGGGCTCAATCCCCACTCTTCCTTCACCTCATCCTTGTCCCTACTACCACTACTCGCCATGGGCTTTACAAGTTAACTTTAGTACTACATTATGGCACTATGAGTTATGTTAGCTCATTTCTTTTTCCAGATCATTTACTTTTTACATATATTTCTTTCATTTCATAAGGTGTAAAAAAAATCTGATGACCATATTTTTTTCGATATCATGAGCATTTATAAGAAGTCACCTGGCATATGATTGTGGAAAGTATTCATTCAAAATATCAGAAAACCCTTATTCCCAAAACCTGATTTCCATGAGAAATTAATCAACACCTATAACTCAACTGCCCTGTGCTCATCTTGCAAACATACATCATTGCACTTCTTGATTTATGGTTGCACTCGATGAAAGTGGCTGGTTTCCACCGCACTCTGGGAACCCCAACAATAGGAAGTCCATGGGCAGGAAGATGATATTTTTTTTTTTTTGCTTGCCTTGTTTTTGTCTCAGCAAGGTAGCACCAGGAACAAATGACAGATCCGTACGGTTTGAAATAAAGGTTTACCTGTTCCTGAGAATTTAACTTTTGTTTTCTGATAGTTAATTCAGTCTAAATTTCCTTGGCTAGATGAACAAGGCGAGGCATCTTCGCACATACCTGGAGATATTGTGGTGGTTGTGGGGCTCTTCGCTTCTCACGGTCATCCTCCCCACGGATGCTTGCTGTTCTCCCTGGCTTGCGGGGCATGATGGGAGCACGAACATCTCCTAAAACAAAACAATGGGTTATGGAGTTATACCACTTAAAGTCACAAGGACGTATGGCAGTGCTGATAATGTCTGCAAACTTTGAGATCGGCTCTTGCCCACAAATATGAACCACTTTCAAAAGGAGAAACTACCTAAATAAGATAAAATGGATGCATGGAAAGGAGGGAATGCAAATCTCAGATTTCTCTGAGAATATCTCGGTTTTATACAAAAGAAATGGATGGAAAGATTGTGTGTTTGACTCTGTAGAGCATAGGAAGGTGAGAATCGGAACCCTACAGTAGGAATGAAGGGAAAAAACCTTTGATGAAAATATTACTCAAGAGGAAGGGAATTAAGGACGGATGAGATGAGTTTTCTTGAAATAGGTTGGAATCACCCGGTCAAGGAGCCAAGATAAAGTGAAAGATCTGAGGCCACATATTTGCCCCTTACGAAAAATGGAGGGTGAAGAGACAATCTCAACCTTGAAGTTCGTAAACTAGTTTGATAACGTTGTCAGAGAACAGTACTTTGCAAGATGTAAAGACAAAGGAATCCCAGACCATAACAAGAAGCTAAGCACAACATGTCAGAAAAGAGATAAACAGCCCCTCCTGTACCCCCTTTTGTTTTTTAGCATCAGCGAAGAGGATAAATGAAACAAAACATGCAAAAAAATTGTCAATGCTGCCAGTATGATACCACAAGAAGGAAGTAGAAGATATGGGGCCCAATGAGTGCTTTTTTTTTTTACAGGATATAGGATAAAGCTAATAAAGGGAATGTTATTCTAGGTATGCTTTCAGCTTACCTATTTACACTCCTATAACAGTAATCTTGGTTGTATTGTTGTGTAAAATTTCTATGAAGAGATGGAATTGAGATTTATAAAGTTTATTCACAAGGGGATTGAAGAACAGGAAAGAGCAGAGTTATGACAAAATACTTTAATATCATCTTAAACTAAGACTATTGTGAAATAAGATCTTTTATATACAAACCTGATTTTCTCAAAGTTTTGCTTCATATCAAAAAGCAATGTATACAAATAAAAACATCATACATGGGAACTGAGAGCATGTATGGGCCCTAAAGTATCTAAAGTATTTCCTTCCCTGTAAATACACCACCAATTCCCTCCCCTTTCCTCCTAAACTTCCACTTGCAAGTGCTACACACTCAGTCCCTCAGGACACTCCGCTAAACCCACTCTTTTTTCCCCAACTCCATATACGCAGGCATGCACAAGTTCAAACTCACCTAGGTTGGCATAAACCGAGTCCTTTCCCAGCTTGGGAGGATCAGGTCTGGGTGGGCCAGACTTTGTGCCGGCATTGCTGGGAGTACGGATGGGTGGAGGTGGACGTTGTGGGCGTGAAGGAGTGTCTACAGGAGTGGGAGTGGAGTAGTGTGAGGATACAGGAGTATGAAGGTCTACCAGGGAGGAGTATATGTCACATGTTTGGCCAGATTCGAGGGAGACCTTCCTTGGTGGTGGTGGCGGCTTTGGACGACCTGCAAAATAGAGGTGAATATCACTTTAGGTAATATATATTACCTATTGGGATAAGGACTTGCAATAAAAATGAGATAGAAAGAGATTACTTTAAACACTAAATACGGACAAATCTAGACTTGCACTAAAATAGGCACACACACACAGAACTTACAATCAATATGAAGACTTTCAAGTGTTGAGTGTGCAATGTGCTGTGTGTGTCGTATTAGGTCAGGAGTTTTTCAAAGTGCACTCAGAGCCCCAAGAACCTTCTGCCCACTGTTCATACACATACATGCTCCTCTCATACATGCCATTTTATCCCATGGATGCTTCACATGCATAGGGAAACATGTACACATGCATGGAGACTGAACAGGCCTTGTGTGGTCATACCATGCACTGTGCATTTTCATCAAGTACAATGACCCTAACATTTGAATAATAAAACAGCACAAGTCATCTCTCACTTTTTCATTCTTTCAATTCACATCCCCTTTAAAAAGAAGAATACTGTTCGAACAAATACTTATGACAATGTATTCACTTTATTGTTCAATTAATGTCCTTAACCAGGGTATATGAAACAGCTGGGGGAAACCTGGTTGTGGATAGGGAGCTGTGTTTTCACTGAATTACATAACAGCTAGAGAATACATGTGAGGACACAAGCCCTTTTCTTGTCTGCTCCTGGCGCTATCTCACCAACACAGCAAGTGGCAAACAAATATGAAAAACCCAAGGACCCACTCTTTAGGGATTTTTTTTCACCAGTTTTTATACCTACTTGCCGTTTCCTGCTTTAGCGAGGCACCACCAGGAATATTAGGAATACAGAATTATATATAAACAAGAAACAACGAGGGATAGAATTACCCTCGGAGTTGTAGCCCAGGTTATGCTGGTGGTGGCTGCTGGAGGCAACACTAGCAGTGCCACTACTGCTGTGACTGTTTCCAGATTCCCGACGCTCCACACCCGACTCCTGCAATGAATAGTGATGGATTTAACAGCAGCATTATTTCCTGTGACATAAACCACAGTTATAGAATAAAGTCCTCTTCAAAGCTACATCTGAAGAGAAATATGAAGAAAGGGTACAAAAAGAATATCCGAGAGTTTTCGAAATGCAGAATGTGCCTTTTAAAGAGAGGCAGGTTGTAGCTGTTCAAAAGATATAAAAGGTCCAGAGTTTCGAAGATAATTAATGCAAGTAAAAACAATTCAAAGTTGTTGGAAAAGATACATAAGTAGTTAAGAGCTCCTCAGCAGTACGGGGAAAGAAACACAGTCACCAACAGCCCACCCTTGCACTGTCACTGGGTAAAGAATGATCACATAACACTGTGGCTTGAGTATTATATGGCTTACCTAATGGCAAGTACAAACAAGTAGCGAGTTTCAGAGAAACGAAACCAAGGTACTATTTACAGATGAAGGAAAGAGAAGTTACACATTGACATAAGGAAAGAAGCTCAAATTTCGAGGCCTGACTGGAAGTTCATGGGTCAAGTTGCTTTGGGCTCAATTCTGTGAAGTATACAGACTTGAAACTCCCTAGATGTAAACATAGAACCAGAAACTATACCATACATGCTAAAAAAAAAAAAAAAAAAAAACAGCTAAAATTCTGGAACATATCATTTATCAGATACAACACACTAAATCCTCAGGAACATCTGCAAGGATGATGTTAACATGCAAACTTTTGTAAGCTCATCTTGGGATGAAAGTAAGAGGAAAATTACCATGATATTTCTTATATAAACATAATGAATAATACACACATGGATATTATCAACTTCAAATCCCCATTTCTCACATGTACACTTCACCATGGAAAATTCAAGTAGGGTAAACTTGCAAACCAGCTCAAGCATGAAGAACCTAAGCATGTGGGGTAACAGTATGGAAACGCACACGTATACACAATTAACATTCTACATTCCAAGATGTTCTAGACTACTAGCACTTTAATTTGATGACTGCCTTTTCTTTTCTTTATTTTTCTTAGCTACTTAAAGCCAAAAGTATTCTGAAATGGTCTTCTAACCAAGATTTATCAATCTTCAGATGATAAGTTTGCTATGCGTGCCCTTTAAAGAACCCTTTCAAGGAGAGAGAGTACCAACAAAATCACTCACCCTTCTGGTGTATGATCCTCTTTTTTCCGTGGAGTTGGTGGTGCTGCCGAACGATGTGGCAACAGGTGCCATTACAGGACTATTGGAATGGATCCCTGTAGTGGAGGAGCATCCAGGGGTGCTGGTGCTTGGGCAGGTTGTACTGATGGTCGCAATGGGTGAGGCGCTTGGGGATGCTGTGCTGATGGCTGTGACAGATGAGGTACTACCCAGGGATGTAGGCAGTACATCCGTGACACCAGATGGCAGTGGTGTGGTAAATGCTGCCGTGGAGGGACCGTGAGAAGCCTCTGCGGACGCATCTGACCTCTTGCTAGCCAGGGAGAGAGCAGGGGATGCTTGCACCACCGTCATCTGTAGAATTTGTTGGTGTTACTTACTGTCAACCTTATGTATCAGGATAGCGACAACTGCGTCTATCATTTCCCTTGCTATAATTCTATTCTGGTATGGTCACTACATCATGGCTGACTTAGGGATAACAATATTCGAGTATCCTTACCACCTAGTGTTACAAATACCTCTGCTGAATCTGTTCTTTCGTCAACTTCCTCTAGACTTGTATATTTACATCCTTTATCCACAGACAGGCTAGAAAGCTACCAATTATGCTCATCAATAACTAACTGTAAATAAGGAGACTTCAAAGCTACTTATTCATTTCTGACCTCTGGTGGTTGGATAAGATACCAGGGCCACAATCTCAGGTCTTAAGTTACATGGCCACAAGACTATTAACTCTTTTACTCTCATTATCTTTACCTGGGTCATAGGGGTAGAGATATCCTCCAGCTTGGAGCTGAGCTGGGGTGGGGGAATGTAGCCATAAATACCCGTGTAGTCATAGATCGGGGAGGTCTTTTCTGGCCTGGCAATCACCTGGGTGAGGGAACAAAATGACAATGTTATTACATAAGGATCCATCATTTGCCTTCTTTCTTACAATGCAGAGAAGGCCATACACTACATACAAAGTTAGAGCTAACAATACAATATGCCACTTCTTTTGAAAAAAACATCTTAAGGCCTAATACACACCTTGATAGTCTCCTGTATTTCCTGATGATGAAAGGAACACTAACATCAAAGCATTTGTTTAACCCTAATAAAGATTTCAAATTATGTACAAAATATTTCAACAAGGATCTGTAAATAAATCAACGCAGTTTCTTTAAAATAATCACACACATCCCACCACAAGTATATACACACCAATTCATGCATAAAATAGTATGTTCATTGTCCTTTTTCATGTGCTATTCAGTCCAAGCGAGTTCAGATTTTTCATACCTAACAAGAAACCGATTCACTGGCTCCAGCTTTATTGCACTTTGATTCTTTTTATTATTCAAGGGGAGGTTTAGGCCACTTGCTTCTTCACTCAATTTTCTGAGACTGCTGGCTCAGCCGAGTGGCTAGTTTGCTAGTTTTAATGTAAACATACCTAAACCAAAGAGAAATCCAACTCGAATGATATGACTCAGGTATATCATGGACTCCAATGTTACTCACCTCAACGCCTGTCTGGTTATAGTCCAGTGGGTGGATGATGGTCAGTTTGTTTCTCTTGCTCTCCCGAGCCAGTCGCTTCTCCTGTTCCTTGGCTGCCCTCTTCTCCTCATCTTTCCCAGCACTGCCAAGACGAAGCAATTTCTTCAAGGAGAACCGCGATGCTGAGGTCTTCTTGCTGCTCCGGTCTCGGCCTCGTTCTGATGATGAGGTGTCAAAGTCTCTCTTAGCCGTGGGTGGAGATGATGGCCGGAAAAAACCTAGGGCAAGACAGACATGGGTGATGAGAAAGAGGGAGAGAGAAAGGGAGATATATATTTAACCTCAGACTTCCTACATTCACCATTATCAACAATTCATATATTCTCACCAGATCTGCCAAAGCTAAACTTCGATGAGGATGATGATGTAGGTACATCCGGTCCTCCTCGTGAACCAGATGGGTCAATGTTGACAATGTGGTCAGTGACCCTGGGCACAGAATGGGAACGAGAGGCCTGAGGTTTACTGGGGAGTGGTCCCGAGATCCCTGCAGAACTCAAGTTAACCTCTTGAGAGACTCCGTTACCCCCTGGGCACGTGCTGACCATAGCCTCAGTTGATGGAGTACTGTTGTAGGTGCCTGAAGCGGTGAAGAGGTTAGGTGATATATACCGCTACATGGGAATACACATACACACATTTACACACATACAAACATTAACAAACACACATTCATACACACATATATACAAAAGTATACAAGATACATACATGAAGACACAGATACATGCACACAAACATGCAGGTGAGGGAGTTGGCTCCAAAATGGCTGAAGTATTAAATACCACATTAACATTCCTCTAAACACAGAAGCAACCACACATATACAACCTTACCCAAATACAAACACACACACACTAACACATACACACATCTCTAAAGCCAAGCTGGTGGCAGGCAAGATTGCAGCAGCTGACGGGCAACTGACCTTTCACCTCGTGCGTCACAATGGGGCAGATGGAGTTCCTGTAGAAAGGCACGGCAGATGATGACCTTTCTGCCTTCCTCAAGGTGGGTTGTGCTGCCTCCTCCTCCTCATCATCGTCATCAAAGTCATCCGTAAAGGATGAGTATGACTCGCCATCATTGCTGGCATCTGGGGCCACACTTGGAGCTTCCTGGGGTCTTTCTTGGTGCAAAGGCTCCTTGGGGGAGCCTTCCACAATCGGTGATGGCTGTGACACTTCCAGTTCCACAGACTCTGGAGCCTCCTCATCATCATCATCATCTTCCTGTCCTTCTGCTGGTGGTCGGGGAGCTGGACGCTTACTTGAACTCGACCTTGTGGCTTTGGTGCCAAAATCTAGGGCAGCAGACAACATGGAACGATTGGCCTCAAAAGTAGATCTCGACTGACACCTGGTTGACTCCTGGTGTGACACTGAGGTTGTAGAATACCCAGGCTCTGATGAAGTCCCTGATGACACACATAGAGAATCATGGTCTTGGTCAGGTACAGCAGAGAGTCTGTTGGCTCTGATACTGTCATCAATCTCATGATAAATCGTGGCATCATCATCTCTTTTCTGTTCCCTGCTCAAATTCTCTGGCGAATCTGTCTTTGGCATGGATGACACACCGGATGCAAGGGTGACAGGGACATCATACACAACCTCTGTCTGTAGGTGGTCATTGAATGTTGGTATAGCTGGTGCCTGGGTAGTGGGCGGTGGCTTTTTCTGCTCAGGAGTCACTTTGTACACTGTCTCTGGATGACCGTCTGGGCGCGAGATTGATGAAGCCTCTGATGTCCCTGACGTAGTGGAAGCAGTGTCACTTCTGTCTTCTACACTCATTGATGCCAAGTTTGGTGCTGAAACAGCTCCAGAAAGGTTACCAATAGGGACTTTCGGATTAATGGGTGAAGGTGTAGCATATATTCTGGAACTGTTCGTTGATGGTTTGAACGGGACTTTTGGCTTGTCTTTCAATTTGGGAGGCTTAGGTGTAATGACAGGTTTGGCTCCTGGCAGACCCTTTAGGCAAGATGTTGAGGCATAGAGAGCAGACTTCTGGATACCTGCTGTCAGCGCTGGGATTTCTGGTTGTGATTTGATTTCCTTCAGAAAGTCTGTAGTCTCAGGAGTATGAAGGGATGAAGGAGTGCTGTAGGTGTCATCATACATTGTTCGGGTGGAGGATGAGTGAAGGAAGGAGTTCTGTGCACTGGTGACAACTGGCGTCCCAAAGGTAGTCATTAAGCTCGAGTTGCTTCCCTGACGACTTGCAGGAGCTTTGGTATTATGTGGAAGGCTTTGGTTAGATGAGGTTCTGCAAACTTCTGGATGACTATGATTTGAGGGAGTTCCAGAAGCTTCTGGATGACTGTGGTCTAGTGAGGTCCTGGAAGCTTCAGGAAGACTTTGATTCGACGAGGTTGTGGAAGCTTCAGGATGACTATGGTTCAAGGGAGTTTTGAGGGTATCTGAAAGATTTGGGTTGGACTGAATTCTTAAGGTTTCCGAAAGACTTTGATTGGACTGGGTTTTGGGTACCTCTGGAGGATTTTGATTCAATGATTTGGAAACTTCTGAATCTTCTATTGGTTGTTGATCTGATACAGTTCTAAAAGTTTCCGAAATATTTTGATCTGAGAGAGTTGTATTAACCTCTGGGAGATTTTGATTTGATAAAGTTTTATAAGCTTTGGAAAGATTTTGATTAGATGGAATCTTAGAATTTTCTGGAATACTTTGATTATAAACTCTATTATTTTTGGATAAATTTTGATTAGAAGTGCTAACAGATGGCTCTGGTGAGTTTTGATTAGTCTGAGCTTTTGAAGTGACCGGGGAAGTTTTGTTTGCTCGAGTCTTGGAAACTTCGAGGTGACCTGGGCTTGACATCTGAGCAACTGGTACAACGCTTTGCTTTGTAGAAGATTTTGTAACTTCTGTTGAGCTTGGCTGCGACTGGTTCTTGGTAATATCTGAAGAGGCTTTGGTTTCTAAAATTTTGGAGTTTCCATCAAGTCTTCCCTCTGTAGAAGATTTTGAAGATGTACTCAAACTCTGCTGTACAGTAGGCTGAGAAGACTTGAGGGACCTCTGATTCTCTGCAACACGATGAGTTTCTAAAGACTTTGAAACGCCTAAAGTTCCTTGTAGAGTATCTTGCTTCGTATGACGTTCCGTGGGTGATGGGGTCTTAGTTCCTCCAGGACTCTTTGCACTGCTAGCCTTCTGAGTCTCAGAAGGTCCTAAAGTTTTACAATCTTCTAGAACTTTTGTCTTCACTAGACTATTCGAGGCTTGCTGCTGTCTGTGGCTTGTCACAGATGTTCTGGGCATAGACACAGGAACATCCTTATGTATGTTCCTCTCACCACCAACCTCAACTTTATTCTCTTTTGTTTGGCTACAAGATGTGGTGGCAGTCATACGGTCATATTTATGACTGTTCTGGCTGCTGGTTCCTTTCTGACTAGATGAAAGTGCCCCACTCCCTGAAGAGGAGGGAACTGGCTGCCGAGAATCAGTAGGTTCGGCGATCTGATTCTTAGATTTGATAGATCTTTCATCCTGTTTTACGACACTGTTGACGTTTGAGAGTCTTGCCTGAACATTGTGATCTACCTCAGCAGATGCAACAGTCCCATCAATCACTGGTACACACACATCATCTATCGACGTTAACTTCACCTTCTTCGTATCCTCCGAATGATACACTTCATCTATAGATGTAATTTTCCCCATATTAGTCTTTAGTTCCTCTTCCATTAAACTTGACTTCTCTTTCATCTCCTCCTCCCTGGCAACGTATTTGGGCTTTATGCCCTTCAGCGGACTCTCCTCAACTTCTCCAGACACTCCTGGCCTGACCACCTCACCATTCTTCATGGGCAAAACCTGGTTCACCCTCAATTCATTGTTATTTCGAGCAATGAGCGGCTTGGTGGAGACCAATGGGGGCGACCTCTTCAACTTCACTTTTCCTTCTTGCTTGTCATCCTTCTTTTCCTCTTGTTTGGCCTTCTCATCTTTCATTCTCTCTCTGCCAAGCCTTTCTAATTCCTCTATTTCTGCAATGATCATCTTCCTCTTCTCCTCCAGCTCCTTGACAGAGGGCAGGAGTTCTTCGATATCTTTCTTAAGATTGTCATTGTCCGAGTTGAACTCTGTGTTTTTATCTGTCAACTGGCGCAGTACCCGCTCATCTGGGGTAAGGTCTGCAAGGTCATCACAGTCATCATCATCATCGTCGTCATCAAAGATGTCCTCATCATCCGAGTAATCCACATCGCCACCAAAGCCAATGATCTCCTCCAGCCTGGGGTTAAAGCTGATGGCTCCTCTCTTGCTCCTGGCGGCAATGGTCTTCTTCAGGATGCCAAGTGGAGGAGGAGGAGGAGGAGGAGGAGGAGGAGCCTGACTCCCCTCACATGCCTCCTGGGGGTGACTCTCCACCTTGGTCTCGCCCTCATCCACCTTGTCCTCCCCAGAATGCTCACTCCCGTGCTCACTTCTGAGAGATGCGGTGTCACTGTTGGGAGCTGAGCAGGTGACTTCGTAGGAGCATGCCGAGGATGCCCCCGAGGAAGCGGTGCTCCCTTCATGGCTGGCCTCCGAGCCCAAGTCACTGCTAACATCCCCTCTGTCATCCTCCTTCGTGCTGGATTTGTCGTCTTTGTTGTCCTCCTGATCACATCGGTCCTTATCTACCTCACGGTTTGTCTTGTCGGCCAGTATTTCCGTGAGGAGCTTCGCCTCACTCTGCGAAGTCTTCCTCACCTGCTGTGCCAGCCTGGGACTCCGCAAAGCACCCATTTTGTCCTCGGGTTCCATCATATCACTAAGGATGAGGTTCTTCTCATTCTCCTGACTCACACGGCTGGACATCTCCTTGATGAGTCCGGGGGATTTGAGCCCCGCCTCAGACTTGTCGATCATGATGGACTTCCAGGAGTTATTGTAGTAACCCCTTTGGTAGACCCGGCCTGCCACACCCATGTACCGCCTGGATCCACCACCCACCCCGGATCCAAGACCCTCTGCACTGCTCCGGGAGAAGGCCAAGTCCCCAGAGTCTCCTCCGGCCTCCCTGGCCTTCCCTCCTCCTCCTGCACCTCCTCTTCCTCCTCCGCCATGCTCATCCTTGGACTTGAAGCAGTTGGAGCAAAGGTCTTTCCTCCAGGTGTTTTGAACGAAGGTCTGGCATATGACAGACATAGTGTGGCCGGGGCGGCCAGGGGCGAGTCAAGGGCTGTGGCCTCCTGGTGGGGGGGAGGCAGCCAGCCCTCCACCACTGACAGAGGCGACGCCAGTGAAAGGCTGGTGAAAGGGAGAGGCGAAGGGGAGTGTGTGAGAGGAGGAAATGTGGGGTTCAGGATTTGGTCATGGTGGCGTCCATGCTCTCCTCAGCTGGTGGTGGGGAGAGGGGCTTGGTTGGGGAGGTCCTCAGCTGGTGTGGGGCCTGAGGTCAGCTGAGTTAGGGAGGTCTTCAGCTGGTGTGGGGCCTGGGGGACGGGGTCAGCTGAGTTGGGGAGGTCCTCAGCTGGTGTTGGGGGTTCTG
>JAUTXX010053936.1:265-17705 GCA_032273605.1 Panulirus laevicauda
GTGACATCACACACTCTTGCCGCGGACCGACCTTCCCTGTCTTCCTACTCGTACACACACCTTACACCCTTGATAAAAGCCTCTCTGCTTCTAGCGGCTTGTCCCCCACACCATATATTCTGAAGTCCTTCCATAAAGTATCTCTATCAACCCTATCACATGCCATCTCCAGATCCATAAATGCCACATACAAATCCATTCTTTTTGTAAGTATTTCTCACACATTCTTCAAAGCAAACACCTGATCCGCAAATCCTCTACCACTTCTAAAACCACACTGCTCCTCCCCAATTTGATGCTCTGTACATGCCTTTACCCTTTCAATCAATACCCTCCCGTATAATTTTCCAGGTATACTCAACAAACTTATGCCTCTGTAGTTTGAACACTCACCTTTATCCCCTTTGCCTTTATAAAGTGGCACTATACATGCATTTTTCTAGTCCTCGGGCACTTTACCATGATCCGTACATACAATGAATATATTTACCAACCAATCAATCAACAACACAGTCATTCCCTTTCTTAATAGATTTCACTGCAATACCATCCACTCCCGCCGCCTTGCTGGATTTCATCTTCCGCAAGGTTTTCACCACCTTTTCTCTTTTCGCCAAACCACTCTTCATGTCTCTCTCATTTAGCATACCTACCCGACCTAAAACCCCTACATCTGCCACTCTATCATCAAACACATTTAACAATCCTTCAAAATGCTCACTCCATCTCCTTCTCATTCCATTACTACAAATGAACACATACCCTTTTGACCTCTTCACCGATGTTCCCATCTGTTCTCTTGTCTTTCGCACATTATTTACCTCCTTCCAAATGAGACTCTTGCCCCAACTCTCATTTCCCCTCTTTTTCAACTCCTGCCACTTTCTTTTATACATCTCCCAATCATTTGAATCTCTTCCTTGTAAGTATTGCCAAAAGGATTATCTTTTCTTTTTCATTAAAAACTTTACTTCTTCATCCCATCACTCACTACCTTTCAACTCTGCCCATGTCCCACCTTTTGCATGCCACTTGCACCCCTAATAAATTCCATCACTGCTTTCCTAAATACCTTCCATTCCTCACTCACTCCCTTCACTTCATTTGCTCTCACCTTTTGTTATTCTACATTCAATCTTGCTAGTATATCTTCACACATGTCTCCTTTCCAAGCACACCTACTCTCACCACTCTCTTCATCCTGACATTCTTCATAAACCCCTAAAAATATTCACCCTCGCCTCCACAAGATAGTGATCCGACATCCCACCAGCTGACCTTCTCAGTATATTTATGTCCAAAAGTTTCTCTTTTACACACCTATCAATCAATACGTAATACAATAATGCCTATTGACCATCTCTCCCACTCACATAAGTATACTTGTGACTATCTGTCTTTCTAAGCCTGTTTGCGGATGATACTGTGTTGTTTGCTGAGAGTGAAAAGGAGTTGCAGAAGGTAGTACATGTGTTGTGTGATGTGTGTAAGCATATGTGATTGAAGGTGAATGTAAGTAAAAGTAAAGTAATGATGTTTGAAAAGAAATAGAGTGAAAGTATAGATTTTACAAAATCACATAGGGTGAAAGAAGAATGTGTATTAAATTATGCTGTGGATATAGGGGGAAAAAAGACTGGAAGAGGTGAGAGAATTTAAGTATCTAGGAGCTGTCTTGGTTAAGTGGTGATATGGAAGGAGAGATGAGGGAGAGAGCAGTACACTGTAAAAGAGTCATTGGGTCCCTTAACAGAATAATGAAGAGTAGAGGAGTAAGTGTGGAAGTGAAGAAAGGACTAAGGGATAGCATAGTCCTCTCAACCCTGACCTATGCAGCCAAAACATGGACATGGAATGAGTCACAGTGGTCAAGAAACCAGGCTGTGGAAATGAGCTATTTGAGAAGAGCATGTGGTGTGACTACATGGAATGAAGACAGGAATGAAAGGGTGTATGATAGATGTGGTATGGCAAGGAGTGCAAAGGGAGCGAATTGTTAAGTGGTAGAGTGGGTGAAACATAATACTTTGAGGTGGTTTGGGCATGTGGAAGGAATGCAAGGAGTTTACAAGGGAAGTGTATAATAGTACAATTAAAGGGGTTGGTGTGAGTGGAAGACCACCTCTGATATGGGGAAATAGGGCAGAGGAATACTGGAGGGAGAGAAATAGTAGCAGAATGCTTGGAACAGTGTATGCAAGGGAGGCACATAAGAAGAGGGATAAGTGGAGACTCATTTGCCATGGCCACCCCTTGATGGGAGTTCCTGGAGGGAACAGGCATCAAAGATAGATATTCCCAATCAACCATGTTTTTTTGAGCCCACAAATCCACAAGCTCTTCACCATGTCCATTCATAACACTGAATACCTCATGCCATTCATCCCTCAATTGCCTCATTACTTACCTTTGCACTTAAATCACCCATCACTAATACCCAGTCTCGTGCACCAGAACTGCTGACAAACTCCCTCAGCTGCTCCCAAAACACTTGCGTGTTATGATCTTTCTTCTCATGGCCACGTGCATAAGCACCAACAATCACTCATTATCTACTTTCAGTTTTACCCATTTCAATCTAGAATTTACTTCCTTACACTCTATCATACACTTCCACAACTCCTGCTTCAGGAATAGTGCTACTCCATCCTTAGTTTGTGTCATCTCACTGAAACCTGACTTTACTTCCATGATGTTTCCAGACCATTCTTCCCCTTCACCCTTAAGCTTCGTTTCACTCAGAGTCAGAACATCCAAGTTTTTTCCTCAAACATATTGCCTATCTCTCCTTTCTTCTCATCTTGGTTACATCCGCACACATTCAGACACTCTAATCTTGAGCCTTTGAGGAGGATGAGCACTCCATGCTTAGCTCCTTCTGTTTCCTCTTTTAGATATTGAAACACAAGAAGGAAACCCTGCTCCCACCCCCTTTAGCCGCCTTCTATGACATGTGGGGAATACGGAAGTAGAATTCTTTCTACCCTAACTCGTAAAACCTTAATTTCCAAACAGATGATAAAGATGGGGATTTCTTTAGGATTTTGATAAAATTATACAAAAAGGTATGTATTTACTTTACCATTTGTCATACCTATTACACTTGATGCTATTCATCACTACTAAACATTTTACTGTGAAATTACCCGAGGGTAAGGAAGTCCAGTTTTTGAGTTGTCAAATGCTGGAAGGAATCTGGAGGCGAGGTCTGACGCCATCTCGAGTAGTTCCCCATCATACCACTCAGGCTCTAGGTCTCCAAATGGCTGATTCTCATCCCGGATGAGAAGATGAGCTGATAACAATGCCCCTAACAATCTGAAGTTGCCAGAAAATTTGTCAATAATTTCATTTAATACCACAATATGGATAATCCAGAGACACTACAGTGCAATTAAAAATACTAACTGCTGTAATTCATAAATGGAATAGCACTGACGTGACTGAACATTGGAAAATGAATGAAAAGTGAGTTGTACTGTATGAACATATGGGATATGAAGTGTCTTCTTGGAAGCTTATGATCAAATGTATGTTGTACCAGATTCATTCATGCAAATATGACCTAGAAAAGTGAGTTTTTAAGAGAGAAAAGCTTTCTTTCTGAAATAGTCTTGCAAACTCTGAGAGAATCTCCAAGATCTCAAAGGGTTAGAAAGCTCTAACCCTCTGCCTTCTGATGAGATGAATACTTTTTCCACCTTGCTAACCAAAGACCTCTGTTGTTAATCTCCTCCAGGAAAAGGCTTCACAAGAAAATGCACTCCAACATACATCTCCTCCACGAAAAGGTTTCTCGAGAAAATGCACTCCAACATACAGGCCAGATTGGACTAACAAAAGTCTTTCAATCCAAGACAAGATGTTCTTTGCTGAGAGGACTTAAAGGTTCATGAGTGAACGAAAAAGTTCTCCCTCAGTAATTTCTGGAGATCAGTTAATGTTATGATATTCAACTGGGCATAAAGCATGATGTTCTCCAACAACAGTCATTGAAGCCAGTATTATACAACACAAATTATATACAGTTCAATATTTTTACACTTTATAAGATGTTTGTCTAATCACCTAGAGCATGGGAGAAACAAAAGGCACACTCAACCAGAGTGTTGCTCAGCTGTGCTAAATTTACATTATATCAACAGTGAATCATGAATTGTCAACTGAAAACTAGCAATTTGAGGGTTAAGGAAGGTGACATTGTTTCCTACACTGATGGAAGTGTCCATGATAAAAGGAGTGGAATGAGATGCGTGGCCTGGAGAAAAAAGTCCTGAAAGAAGAAATGTGGTAGGATGAGCAATGGAGTTTCCAAAACAAAAGCAAAACTAACTGCTATTCAATGATGTTCTAAAAAGTTAAGAGATGAACACTGAAAATAATATATTAACAACGAGTGATTCTAGATGTGCTCTTGACAAACCTGTTAAAAAAGAATGATGAACAAAGGTGTACTTACAAAGGAAATCACATGCAATGTTGGGAACTTAGAATTTGGAAAACTGGGAGGACAGTTTTATTCCTTTGGGTAACTACATTCAACAATAATAAAAGTCATTACATCTTAGCTCTTACCTGATATTAGCCTCAAAGACTTGTACGGTCGAGTTTTTATCAAAGCTAACATTTTCAATGACTAGCTGAACAGCTTTTCTAAACTCTACAACATCACCAAGAACTGCAAGTGTGTCTAAGGCATCAATCAAAGTCAGGGAATAATCTCCAAGGATATCGTTGATGTTGATATTGGACCTGAGGAGAGAAAAATCTGTTAGTCACACATTACTACCGGAATGTCAGTTAAATTTTACATTAAATGTAGCTGCTAGATATTGTGTTCTTTGTTATACATTGGTAAGTACAGGAGAAGAATTTAATCGAAGGAATTTCTGCAAGGAACCCAGAAATATCAAAATATACTTTTTTTGCTGAAAAAATAAAAGCTTAGAATTAAGTACAGCATTATGGTACACGTTATCAGAAAAAGAGGTAAAATCTAATATAAAGTACTGCAAACTCTGAAATATGCACACTATCAAATCATCTGCTTTTCTGTGTCAAAACAGTTATTGCACTACTATGGACCTTCTAGTTCCAATTCAAATGCAGATCACAATGCCATAATGGACGTGAAACCATACCCAAATCAACTAAATATCTAGGCACTTGAAATATATCTGTGAGTTAGGAAGAGAGCCAGAGGTAGATGATATATTCCCTTCACTCTGACCAACATTTCACCAAATTAGAATAACGTCTAGTGATTTCATGAAAATCCAGATCATTAACAAAGCTATTGAACACAAGTACATTATAACTAGCAGTAACAGAAAACATGTGAACAAAACATGTCCGCAGGCGGTACAGTTAAGACAGACATGCAGAATTGGATCCATATAAGAGCATAAACTAAGGATCAATCTTGCAAGTAATTTCAAATGAGATCAAAATCCACTATAACTTACCACAGGTAACAAATGGAAACTGGATGTGTGCATAATAAAAAATATATCTCCAATTACATACATGCATTATTTCGTATCATGAGAATCATTCATGCAAAATTTTAGATCTCTTAGCATAGCCCCTATTGCAGAAATTATGAAAAGAAATCCACTGATAATATTAGCATACAAACATAAAAATGCCTGATTTGGCTCCATTTTTGAGCTAAGAATCTGATATGAGTAATTTCACCATGTCAGTTTTCAAAAGAGGTTAACATTCAGGAGGTACTTTCACCAGCTGGAGATTAAAGTTAATGTAGAACATCACAGTGATGCTTTCAAACAGCTGAATCCAAATTGGAAAGATTACAAGTAATACCAACAAAAAGGATATTTTTCAAAAATGTGCAAAAATTTACTGCATCCACCTCAAGCATCCCTTTTACATTTTTGGGCAATAAATCCCACACGTACTGGACATTAAATACAATTACTAGCTAGATAACATGCTGGTTTTGAAAGTATGAATAAACAAACAAAATAAAAGATATCAACAAATATTTAAAGAAAATAAACTGACAAACAAATATCCATTAAAAACATGCACATCAGTTCAAACCACACATCAGTGAGGGAAGTGTTGGGTGGTAAGCCCCAAGTGGAAACCCAAAGTAGGAAGAGGGTGGGCATCTCATGGTGGCTGGCTGTAGGTGGAAGGCTTGCCAGTACTGTATGTTCGCCTGAAGCCTGAAGTGCTGTGTCTATTTCTGAGTCTGTTCAGCATAATTACTGCACAATGCCTAAAGTAAAAGAGAGTGATATTATACTCTTTCACTGCAGATACTGCAGATATGAGAAAATAACTGATACTGTAGCTATAACACAGAAACTATCAAGAAATCACACTCTGCTGTGAGTTTTCACTCCCTAATGTTACATATAAACTGGGCTGTCTACAGTGCTTAGTGACTAACAGCTAACTCCCAGTTACATACCATTTGTGTAAAAGGTATCAAAAGTAAAATATATAAATCTTATTAAACATTTCTCTCATGACAGCATTGATGATCTTATCAGGGAAAGTTAAATAATGTTATGAATAAAAAGCTACTAAGAGACTCAGATGTTCCAATATGGCATTTGCAGCTGCCTACAAACTCACTGACTGACTTCTAATCAATCCAAAGCTCCCTTTGGCAATCGTAAGCAACAAGAAGACAATACTACAGTATAATTAGTATTCACAGTATATCTTGCACTACATACAAATGATTTAAAATTTGTGTCATGCATCCTTAACTTGTTGAAATAACACTGCTAATAAATGGTCATGAGCAAAGCAACACAGCAATCCACGGTTTCTGCCATGCATTGTTTTTCATTACAAATTTAAAAGATTGTTAAAAACACTGTATTCAGTATCTATTTTTGAAGTACAGGTACCTGAAATAAATCAATACACCAAAAAGGTAATGACAATGATAAAATTTAGCAAAACTCTTTATCAAGAAACTTATAAACTAAAAATAAATTTTGGTCTCATTGTTTTCTGCAGCTTGCTTCTTGGTAAATAGTATTCGCACTGGGGCCTTCTTTCACTGTCCCATCCCCATTATCTTTCATTTTTTAGGGCTGATTTTCATCGTTCATTCATCTGACCAAATTTGGAGTTTCTCCAAGTCCCTGTGTCAGCTGATGCAATCATTTTCATTCCCTACTTCTTTAAAGAGCTTGGCATCATCCACAAACATGTTGTAGTACATGTTTGTGTAAGAATGTGTCTATGTATGTAGTGATTATAGAAGCCAAATAATTACAAAGCATAATTATACATTCTGTAGTAATGAGTGTGGGCCAAGTTAGATAAAGATTGATATGATTTAATATGCAGTATTTTGTGTGTGTGTGTGTGTGTGTGTGTGTGAGTCTAAGTATTATTATGATTGAGAGGATTTAATATGCAGTACTTTGTGTGTATCTAAGTAATTGTTGACCACTAAAGTTGTGCAAATTATCAAAGAGCTATCATTCATCATATCATTATTATTCAAGTATACTTATACTAAGGATAGACCAAGATGAACACAGGTGGAGATCAATATTGGCCAAGATAATTTCATAAGCTCAGCTTTATTTAAGTATATACTACCTACTGCATTGATTAAATCGTTGGAAAAGCTCTCATTCATAATCTTATCAACAACCAATATAATTACCTTTATCATAATGTTGGGCCAAGGCCAAAACTGACCATGATGACTTTACAAGCAGTCTTTTTGTTAATGATGTATTGACTAATGAAGCTGAATAAAGTGCCAAATAAGCAATCAATCATTGTCTCATCATCACTCAATAACAGTGGGCCAAGATCACTGTGCTCAAATGTCAGTCATGTCACAAGTTATTTGTATGTAGATTTACCAAAACAATTTATTTTTGTCTATGTATGCACTAAAACTGAATAAGTCATCAAACAATCTTTGATAGACTTGTCATCACTCCTTGACAGTCATAGTTATAATAAGAATGGGCCCAAACCAGTAATGATACGTATTCTCTTTTTTCATGGTTGTTTCCTATTTCTAATGTTAAAGGAAGTGCCAGGAACAAAAAAATTTACTTGCATACATTCTCTAGCTGTCATGTGCAATGAACCAATACCATAGCCCCCTACCCAAAACTAGGCCCCTCACACCTTTCCATTGTTTCCCCTGGCTGCTTTATATGCCTTGGTTGAACCCACTGACAGTATGTATGCCCCTGCACACCACATTCCTCCAATTCACTCTATTCCTTGCATGTCTTTAACCCTCCTGTATGTTTAATACCTAAGCATCCATAATCTCATTCATTCTATCCTTCCACCTCCAATTCTGTCTCACCCTTCTCCTTGTCTCCTCCACTTCTGAAACCTTTATCTTCTTTGTTAACCTTCCTCAGTCATTCTCTTCATATGTCCATACTTTATTAATTTACGAACACTGATAATAATACAAAAATAAACGTCATGGATATTCATGTAAGAAACAATAGAAGCAGGAGGTGCCAAAATGATGCTTGATAGGGGTCGAAGTGTTGGTTGATGGAGACCAAAGTGTTGGCAGGGGATGAAGCGTCAAATAAGAATTAGGAACTAAGTAATACCCAGTCAACTAATGAAGAAAATGTTTATATTAGCATTTTACTGCTTTTCTGTACATATTTCTCTGATCTAAAATCCCCTAGAGTTCAAAAAAAGATGGCAGCAGAAATCGAGTCTCCCTAAATAATTAAATCCACCAAAATCTATGGAGATAACTGAAGGACTCATAAAACACACCTGTACTACTGTTGAAAACCTAGACAACTAATCAACCACATTGGATTTCAATGGATTTTGGTTGACTTCATTGAAAAGGATATGACAGTATTTCTGGATTTCAGCAGGAAGTACAGCACTGAGACAATGAAATCCAAAATAACTGGTAAAGAATCAATCAAATACACCAGTACTATAGAATACCAAGTTGACTTATGTACTCCTTGATTCTGGTTTATGTAAACTCTTTGATTCTGGTGATTTCAGAAGAGAGGCTACGACACTGTGTAGTACTTACCATTACATAGCAAGAAGTAAAGCAAGGCATCACTCTTATAGTCAGAACATAAACGTCCGTAAAAATGATAAACACCAAGAGAATCTGTTACGTCTGGGTTCATTAACAGCAGACTACACTAGGGTTCCACGGTTACTAACATATACAGCTTACTGAACATTGATATACTTACGGATTATCACGATCAGGTCCCCTCCCACTGCAGTAAATGGGATTAAGTTCGTCTTTGGGATAGGCATATTTCATGTAGCTGTTATAACCAAAATAAAACATATCTCTCGTGTCCTTCTTGAGTCTAAGTCTCTCATTTTCTGGCAAGGTTCCATATTTCTTTTCAACTCTATTCAAAGGATACCTGAAGATATTGAAGGCACATTCACTCGTATACAAGCCTTGGAAAACAATTTGTAAAAGCACTACGTAAACTGAAAGTGTTGACACCATAATAATATCGTCCTATGAACAGCTGACATGGTAAATAAACAACAAAACAAATGACAAACGAAATAAACGTACGTGTCCACTGGCAAGCCATCTGCTATATATTACATAGAATAATTTCTACCATGTATATCATACAAATCTTATAATTCCACTATGCTAGAAATATCTTCATACAAATGAATAAAAAAGCTGTAACTAATTTAAGGCATATTTATTTCCCTTACGGAAAGGATATTTACGAGTATTGCAGAGAAATATGTGTGGGTGACGCATAAATACATTGGAAACTTATCTTCATTAAGGTATATCTACCTTCAAAGAGAAATAAACCCTTAACACAATATACTTGCAGGCACCGTCGAAAAAGTTATTGCGCAAAGAACCAATTTCTAACATGTACCAGAAAAGAGAAATACAGGCCACTTCGATTTCTTATAGCTAAAAAAATGCTTTTTTCATCATCTCCAACATTTTTAAAGAAAATTATTTTATAGGAAAGACTCTTAAGTCATCATATTATACCAACGGCTCAATATCTTGGCTGGATTAAGCGCACTACATTGAAAGAAATAATCAGAATTAGGCAATGACATTCCGCTAATAGTAATTAAATGATGCAGTTTTACGTTTTTTCATGATTACGCTAACCACACACACACACACATATATGGGTTATGATGATATGGATAGGAGTCCCTACATGGAATGGGTATCAGAGATATAGACAGAAAGACGGAGTAAATGAAACCATTCTAGAAATCAATATAATCAATGAAGTATCACCTAACTTCCTATAGGAAGCAAATGTACAGTATTTTTGATATTACAAGAAAATATGAATGCTGAAATGTTATGAAAATTCAGATGCTGGGAAGTCTGTTCACGCTGTGGATCCTATTCACTGAATGTATTTCCTTCCCTTAGCTGCATGTGTCAATTTGATACAAGGAAGACCATGGCGAGATCTGAGCTATGTCTCAGTCTTACAGAAAAGAGAATTTTTTGTTCGTTTTCTTAATTTCTACACGACTTACTTTGGTGTCACAATTCCCCTGATCAAAGCAAGTCCTTCCATCAGTTTTCACTGGGGAAATTTAAGCTTTTTCCGTGGTGCCTCTACACTGATATTTTCCCCTATCAATTGGTGAAGTGACTGCATACTGAACTGTTCTGGGGATTGCAGGTAGCTCCCCTGCCCATGTTACTTACAATGAAAACTTTCAAACAAAACAATCGCAGATCTTCGTTTTCCTCTTTCCTAAACAAAACATTTTCTCACCATCATTTGAAGACTTTTAAGGTCCATGGATGGTAACCCGTACTTAGCATCGCCATCCCATACATGCAGCTCCATAATGACTTAAGTGATGGATCATTCATCAGTCTCGTGAAGACCCGGTCAGTACAAACAAGTTCTCCATGGAAGCAGCTCACACTAATAACAAGTTGTGTAGTAGATCCTACCTTAAATCTTTTATGACAATTTGATTTAAAGCCAAAAACTTTTAAGGATTTACAAAGCCTCATTTATATTTTCATTTTATACGTTTAATTTAATTATGTTAATGATATATATTATGCTAGCAGAATACACGAAAATCAATTGTATGTAAGACGTATTTAAGTTCGGAGAAAACAGCTGAAAGGCAGACGACAAACATGATCCTTCCACCTACAATAAAAAAAAGACAATAAAGGTGGATAAAACTGAGACAATACTATAGTAACGATTAATTACGGCAATAATAATAATAATGTTACATTCTCTCACTTTCAGCTGTACATGATTATCTAGGGAAGTTTGTAATTTGCATACATTTCCCTGGAGTAAGTCCTGGGTATGCCCCTCTCTCGTGCAGTTTAGTGGTATACATCTCTATAGGATAACTAAAAGACTTTTACCTCTAAATACAATAGTATAATGAGTGCATATATTGCAGAAAACAGCAAAAAAATCTGAAAACTCCATAGAGTTCTATACGAATGCTTACGGTGAGCTATTTATTACTTAGTTATGTGGTCCATTAACTACAGAAAACGTTTACTTGGTAAAGGCAAAACCAGTTTCACCACTCAATAAACAATTCTAAGTATTAATTGAAAATGATTATATCTGACACATCTGCAGCTGTCTTTGATGAGGAAATCAACATGTATAATGAGGATTAAGCACTTTGTGTCATTTGTTCTTAAGCTACAGGAGGGATATTAACCTGGCTGGTCCAGAAATTCTGGTTGCTTCTTCACATTAGCAATGGCAATGTTCCTTGTGACACCTACCAAAGGGTAAAAACTAATGAAACACCAGAGGAACCTTTTTTTTTGTTGAAACATCATAAATTACATGACTTCTATTCATGGAAGAGGTATCTTAAAGACTGCTTGAGTCTGGAGTCACACGGGCAAGATTTTTGGCACCATACTAGTGCACTTATTGTCTTGAGCCAAGTAAAATGCATGAATCATTTACCCTTGGTGCTGCCTGTGTATATAAGGCCGCCAATTCAAGTCACGGGAAACTCTCCCTCTCGAATATTTTAGGCATCTTTGAATGGTGAAGATGGGAAGGTAAGACTTCCATCACAAAGTTCAAAGGTGACTGGCTTTGATCATATATCTACACTGAGTGACCCAGATGAGGTTAGCCAAGCCATGAGGGTAGGAGGCTGCCATGCTCAATGACAATAGTATCCTCTCAAAATTAGGACAATGTACTTGTTAAACAAGGCATTGTCATTCAAGCAGTTAGAGTTGCTGATTCATATGACACTATGTAAATCTCCTTTCCCATTCTTTTAGGTGAAAACTTGGAGTTTGATGAGGTAGTTCTACTGGAGAGGCAGTCGCTGTGTGGATCTTTATGATACAGCTGCAAGAAAGGGGGTGTGCTATATTCCTGAGGTACTGCAGCAGCAGCACAGGAAATTATATACCAAAGTCCTACGGCTTTGCCACTAGGAAAGACATATAAGAGGTTGTCACATCTGGACTGTAGGCCAAGCTCCTGTAAGAACTGCAACAGAGGGTGGCAATGATGATGTCCCATGAAGCCTTTGCCAGCAGATGGAAACAGGATCATGTGGAGGCTCCTGGAGTAACTGGCTGGACCTATGGGATGCCACTGGGCAGAGGGTCTGAGGAGGCTTAAGACGGCAGGGGTTGTGGAAGGTTGATAATTAGTGCTATATGACTGTATCTGAAAGTCTCTTTATGCAAATTCTGGGGGATACTAATTTAGCAGTGTCTATGTGAGTGTTATCATTCAGTTATGTTTTGTGATCAAATGCAAACATGAGTAACACAACCACAACATAGTGTAACAACAATAACCCAATGCTTTATTGGATAATGTAGAGAGATGATGTAGCCCAAGACTTCATATGCCCTGGTTCAGTCCATCTACATCACATTGCCCCTTGTACACCAAATTGCTTTGATTCACTGTTTCATGCACACCTAACACCTCACCACAGTTCAGCCCTTGAAAACTCAAAACCTTTACCACTCTCCCCTTTCATTTGCAATTTGTTCTCCCTTTTCTTCTTGTCCCCTCCACTTATGACTAATATATATGTGGCATTCCTTTCTCGACACGACATCACCCATCACAACACTATAAACCCCATTTCAACATATACCAAGACCCATCATGCCCATGATGCATCTACCAACTACAACTCAATTGCCCTGCACTATATGCACATAGACACACACATCACAACACTTTATGACCTGTGGTCACACCTGATGGACAGAGAATTGAAGCGATGTGGTATGCAGGAGCAACATGCTGATAATGGATAACCAGAAAATGTGAAGCAGCTGTTAAAAACCATTAAGGAGCCTAACTGTGGTTGTAGTTTTGTTGCATCTCTTATGAGTTAGAAAATGGATGTGAGTGAGTGGAAGCCTTTCTTCATCTGTTTCTGCATACCACTGTATACCTAGCCATCACTTCACAAAGCAATGAACTTGGGGATCATGGAAATAAGCCATAGGCTTGCAAGACTCCTAGGAATGGTCATCGGTAGTAAGTGCTATGGAGTTGCCAAGTTCTCACTGTCTCTATAAAAGCTGGTGGTAGATTTCTTTCCAGGGGCAACTCAAGATCCTTATAAAGTCAAGCAACCATACATGAAAGCAAGCCATTTTCAATAAAAACAGGCAGAAAACTTGAAATGGACAATCAAGTCAGTGGTCTTTAACTAAAAAAATGCATATATTTGTCTGTCTGGCTATCCATATCTCTGATATCCATTCCCATTTGGAACTCCCTAAAGATAGTGGCCATGGCAAAAGGGCTAAAGCAGGGTAATGTACCATCAAAAAAAAAAAAAAAAAATATGATAATGAAATATCGCTAACCAGTCTACTGTTCAGTCTATTAGTTGAAGAAAAGAAATACTTGTGAACTTCTATTGTACATTTTGGATAGCGTGGCAATTGTAATTTTCACTGAGCAAATCTCCTGTCTCCTAAGCTTTCCAGCTTAAGTTTTTCTAATTTCACTTCCCTAATGACAGAAATCAATGGTTTCACAGTTTGTGGGAATTCCTTGTTCCAAGAATTAAGTTCTGTATATCAAACCGTTATGGATGACCATGGCTCAAAGGGTGATATTCTGAAATATTTTCAATTTTAAAAGTCATTTAATTCTATCTTTTTCATTCTATCATTACAGACAGGATCATACAAGAAAAACTTCACATGAAACAAAAACAATACAAGATCTTGTAAAGCATTATTAATACTGCATTTTACAAGAGGCAATGACTAAGTGGAAAACATCACTCACAAATTTTGAATTTGAATTTCACTTCATTTATCCTTAAACATTTCTTACTCACCTGACACAAAATACTAAAATTCGAGGTGTCCAAGAAAATTGTCAGTTGCTTTTGCTGTACAATAACATTACACATCACCTGCCGTTCTCCTTGACTGCGTGTACAGCATAATTTATTGATGTATTTGACATCCAAAACCATTTATTTACCAGAGCATTGTATGACATCCCATGTACCATTCGAGTTACAAATCCACCTATAAAAATGAAGTAACAAATTAGTTTTCATTATCAACAATGTTTTCCTTTTCAAACTGCAAAAAGAAAAAAGCATGGTGCCCTTACTAGATTAGGACCTAGCACTTAAAATATAAGATAACAATATTATAATTCTTTTACGAACATTTGCTTTAAGAGAAGCAACCAGAACTGATGATCCCAAATATAAGAAAAAGAAGTTTTTGCATGTTCACAATTATACTCCAGTTACACATTGGATAACATAATTTTAGCTCTCCAACAAAGATTTAATTCAAGTGCTAACTGGGTGAAGGAGTTCATGAAAATGTATTTTCCTCACCAAGTATAATCTATGTAAGTGAAAACAAATAGGATTTAATCAACTAAAATAATGCTATCAGCTAAATCACTTCATTCAATAATGAAAAACATACTTATTGTGCTAACTTTTCTCAAGCATAAAAAGAAGCTCTTGACGAGGAATAAACTTGTTCCAGTCATGGGTTCCACGTGGAAGTAGGCGCAGGGCATACTCAGCAATGGCAATAGCTCCCACCCATGAGAAGGTAGTCTTGTTGATAGTTGTTATGAAAAAAGAACCACCTGGCTATGGGAGATAACCCAGCTGATTATTGTCATGCTGCATTTCTGCAAGCAAGTCAAATCAAGTACAGGAAAGCACATTTCAAAGACAATTTATAAAATCATTCATGCAAGCAAGTCAGATCAAGTACAGTAAAGCACATTTCAGAAAATTTAGAAAATCATTTAAAGTACATAATTTTACTCAGCTTAAATTATCTCTTTCACTTCTTAAGAATCTTGGACATGGATTACTTTACCATTCAAATATTCCCTTACATCTGGCAATATAGTGTTGATTCACATAATTCTACCTTTTAAGGTAACCTTAATTGTGCTCATTCCAACTTCTTTACTTTTTTTCTTTCATGCTATTCGCCATTTCCTGCATCAGCAAGGTAGCATTAAGAACAGAGGACTGAGCCTTTGAGGGATCATTCTCACCTGGCCCCCCTCTATGTTCCTTCTTTTGGAAAATTAAAAAAACGAAAGGGGAGGATTTCCAGCCCCCTGCTCCCTCCCCTTTTAGTCGCCTTCTACGACACGCAGGAAATACATGGGAAGTATTCTTTCTCCCCTATCCCCAGGGATAAGTTGAAATGTATAGGTATGTATATGTGTGTGTGTGGACGTGTATGTATATGCATGTGTATGTGGGTGGGTTGGGCCATTCTTTCGTCTGTTTCCTTACACTACATTGCTAACACGGGAGACCGACAAAATATGATAAATAGAATAAATAAATTTTTTTTTCATTTTAAGTTTTCTTTTTAGTTTCTTAGTGTAACTGCTATTCTTTGTTGTTAATTCTATTTCTTGTAATAGGAAAGTTTAAACTATAATTGGTTATATAATTGATATACTTTGTTGTTCGTTCTATTTGTTGTCATTTACATTTATTCTTATCAGACTTAAAAATTGGGGTTATCAGATTATAGTAAAAATTGGGGTTATCAGATTATAGTTATCGAGTTAACTTTTTAGTTATCGGTGCCCAACATTGGTTATGAAGAATGAGCTGCATGAGTTAAGTGTTATCAAGTGTTATGTGTGACAAAGAGAGATTTTATGATTGTTAACAGAATCCCAATAGTCCACATTTGAGTGAGGCAGAATGAAAAGGAAGATATCTGGGTTAGAGAAATGTATTTGACAACCACTGAAGTGCTGGCTCACTCCGTAGCCATTGCTAACCCTCCCAATACCCAGGCGAGTAGTATTAGTAATATACCTCCGTGGTTGTTGGCTGCCTACCAACAACTACCTACCCTTCTTATTACCACACATAATTAGTGAAATAGGTAAATTCACATTTCATGACCAAGAAGGTAATATATATGCTGATGTTATCATTTTTCTGTACTCGATCTCCATTTCCCACTTTGTGTGGTAGAACCAGAAACAGACAAAAAATGGCCTCAATTCTTTACAGCAATTCTCTATCTGTCATGTGTAATGCACTAAAAGTAAAGCCCCCTGTTCACAGCCAAGCCTCACAGGTCTTCCCATGGTTTTACCCAGTCATTTTATATACCCAGATAGTATGTCACACTGTATACAGTATGTGACCTTGTATACTTAAACCACATCAGTCCATTTCACTGTTCAGCACATAACTTTCATTCTTTTGCAGGCTTAGGCCTCAGTAGATAGATACCTCTTTCTCTCCATCCATCCATCTCTTCTCATTCTCCCTATCCCCCTTTCTCCCTTCACTTCTGTCTCATGTATCCTCTTAGTAAGTCTCTCTTTTTTTCTCAACCTCTTTTCTTTGCTTGTCCTCTCCATATGTCCAAACCATGTCTGCATATCCTGTTCAGCTTTCTCATTCATTTTCTACTTACTCTCTCACCTCTCTTCTTCTCTCTTATAGTGTCATGCCTTACACAATGAACCCACCTCACACAATGCACTGTCCTCAGGACTTTCCAACACAACCACCCTTTTCCATTCTTTTGTATTTAGAAGTACCATTGGCTTGCACCTGCACAGCACCACTGGTACCCATCTCTGCTATCACAGACAATTCCTGTAATTCTATCCAATTCCATTTCCATATCCAGGTATAAGAAACACTCCACTTCCTCCAGGTTCTCGCCATCCAGACTAATGCTCAAATCAACTTGTCTCTACCCATTACTGAACCTGATAGCCATAGTTTTACTCATATCAACTCTAAACTTTCCTATGTAATGCACTCCCAAATTCAGGCACCAGCTTCTGCAGTCTCTCATACGAGTCTCCCGCTAGAGTCTAGTCATCCCCAAAAGAGCAACCAAGACACACACACACACACACACAAACACACACACAAACACACACACACACACACACACACACACACA
>JAUTXX010054045.1:0-15436 GCA_032273605.1 Panulirus laevicauda
TATATCTTTTCTTTTTTTCATGACTATCCACCATTTCCTGCAGAGTGAGGTAGTGCCAGGAACAGATGAGAAAGAGTCTTTATTTGCTTATATACAAACTGTTATCAGTAACAAATAATGTACTGAACACAAAGCACTCTATCATAGCACAGTCAAGCCCCAAAGATCTTTCTGAATTATATGTAATGTAAACAGGAGGGAAGTATTACACTCATGGAGCCAAATCTCTTGAACATTCTCTACTGGTATACTTAATAGATTTATTCCCCTATAAATGCTACACATATCCTTTGCACCTTTTCCTCTAAGTAAAAAACAATATTTCACCCAACCCTTAAGCACAACTTTCTGTTTCCATGCTAATCTACTTATCAAATGCATCCACTCTATCTTCCAAACTTCAGCATTTCAGGTGTAATCTCATCCACTATTCCTTTTCTATCTTCAGCCTCATTATTGCCCTTTTTACACCCCTCCTTCCAATAAGCCCCTGCATTTGTATCCTCTACCTTCCATCCTTCATATCCATGCACATAACAAGTCTGTCTCATCTTCACCCACATTTGTCAGTTCAGAATACTCTTCCCATCTACCTTTCATTTCATTCTTTTGATTCAGCAACTCCCCTTCCTTATTTCTGACACTAACATTTCCACTGTCATATCCACCTCTCCTTTTTTCAGCCCCTTCCAATACAATTTCTTATTTTCCCTAAACTTTTCATTCAACTTTCTATCAAAATCTTCTTCTACACTTTCTTTTCTGTCCTATATCAGCTTCTTAACATTCAGCTTACAGATCTTAAATTTTACCCTCCTTTAAAAGCTTCCACTGGTACATTCCTTTTGTGCAATCTACCATACCCTTTTGTTATGTGTATCTTTGTCTGATGGATTTTTTTTATATGTTTATAAGAGTTATTCTTGACAATGATTCTGCATGACATGTCTGATTTCTTTTACGTTAAGAACATTGTCCTTTGTTCCCTCTATTCGTAATCAGGCATAAATTCTCATACTTCTCTCCCTCCGACATTCAAGACTGTAAAGCTCTAATTCTTTTAGTCATGGTAATTCAAATGTTCCATTCCATTTATCTTACATCTATATTTCTATATCTCTCATGCCCATTCCCTTTGGAATTTCCTCAAGGAAGTGGCCACAAAAAAAGTCTCCATAACTGGTGAAATCCAGTGCCCCTTCTTAAGTCTTTTACTACCTCATTCTGAACAGGCCTCTGGCAGAGGACAACTCTAGAGCAGTGTTTCCAGAGGCTCCTTTCTAATGCTCTACCTGACTACTACTACTAATTTTCAAACCAACTACTTCTACCTAAAGCTCACACCTAAATATTCTAACTACTTAATTCTACCTACTACTTCTATCTATTGCTCAGACCAATTTGCCAAAAGACAAGGATGACACATAGTGCTCTGCAGAAAAATCTAGTTACAAATAATGAGTAGTATGAGTTGTGCTATGTCAAATGTTGTGTGTGACAAAGAGAGACTGTATGTTTGGTGCCAGAATGCCAGCAGTCCACTTGTGGGTGAGGCAGAAATAAAAGACAGCTACCTGGGCCTTTATCTTGCTTGCAATATTTTTCTGTATTCTCTCTATCTTGTACAATTCAATATCTTTAATTGGTGACCATACAACATACAAATATTCAAGTTTTTTTTACACTTGATCACCATTTCCTGCATTAGCAAGGTAGTGCCAAGAGAAAATGATGAAAGGTGACATCCACTAAAATCCATTTCCCAGCTGTCAATCGCAATGCATCGAAACCACAGCTCCCTATCCACAACCAGGCCCCACAAACATTTCCACAGTTTACCCTAAACACTTGCTCTGATTCAGTCCAATGACAGCCAATCGACCTCTGTATACTATTCCAATTCACTCTATTCCATCCATGCCTTTCACTGTCCTGCATGTTCAGGCCTTGATCACTCAAAATCTTTTTCACTCCATCCTTCCATATCTCCAATTTGGTCTCCCCATTCTCTTTGTTCTCTTCATCTCAGACACATATATCCTCTTTGTCAATGTTTCCTCACTCATTCTCTCCATGTCCAAACCATTTCAGCACACCTTCTTCAGCTGTCTGAACCACACTCTTTTTTAGAACCACACCTCTGCCTTACCCTTTCATTATTCATTCAATCAAACCACCTCTCTCCACATACTGTCCTCACACATTTCATTTCCAACATACCTACCTTCCTCCACACAGTCTTATTTCTACTATACCTTCAAACATACAAATTTTTGTCCTTCCTGATAATAATCTTTCCATGAATTCTTCAGTGCTCCCAGAACCTTTGCTTTGTTACCTATCCTATGACTCACTTCTGCTTCCATGGTTTCATCCACTGAATTGTTCACTCCCAAGTACCTAAATACATGTGATATTTCATAAGTATTTTTCATTAAAAAATTCTTTTCAGATGGTTCATACCTATTGCATGATCTAATAATTGTTAACATATTCAGAGGTAATACAGAAAAAACCTTTCTCCCCTATCCTACAGTTCTAAAGAAATGTGGATGTAACAGATAGGCAGATCTCCATCTATTTTCTGTATGTATTGTATATAATTTTCATTACTAAAATAATGTTTTGAGTATTATTTCAATTTTTTGGGCCTATGGTGTTAACCCCTTATTCAAATGGAAATTTATGTCAATAAAGCATGAATTTGATACAGTACAAACTTTCTGATGCCTATCTCATGCTGTATCCCAACTGACCTGTACTAGGTTACTCACTTTCGTTGTCAACTGGCTAAAAGTACAGCATGACCTGACTAGGTTACACACTCTTGTAGTCATGTGGCTAAGAGTACAAAAGACTGCTTAACAACACTTTCATTTTGCCCCTATTATTCTTTATAGCACATATGCATGACTCTTTCATGCTGTAAACCCTCCCAAATGCTGAAGCTGTTTCACCATTTTCAAGTCTTCTCAACATCTACAACTTCATATTCTATCATTTATTATAAGTAATTTGACAAGCTTTTAATGTTTTCCATCACTCTCTGTCAAATGTAAAAATGTTTCTTCTCTTCAAATGTATGTTAGTCATGCACAACTGCAAATCCTAGTCAGTATAGAGCAATCTTGAAAAGTATCAAGTAAATCATTATGAAGTAAGTATGAACAAGGGAGACCAGCATATTTATAGTTTCATGGGTAGTCCAACAACAAAAATTTGAATTATGAATAACTAAGCTGATCGTACAACAATTTACATCTGTAGAGAATGACATTAACTATTCTTAAAAATTTCATCCCATTTCCTTCCAAAGAATTCCTTCAAATTTTCATCTCTATTCACCCCCTTTTCTTCCTCTATCATTCAAAGCCTGAATTCCATTCCTTGAGTTGCTTGGAATTTTGCCTTCTTAAAATTTCTTCCTGTTACCTGTCCTTCTTTCACCATCATTATACACATATGTAAAAATTGTTGGTTGAGGCAGTTGCATATGTATGTGGAAATTTATGGATGAAATGTTGGAAGAAAAGTGTACAATGACGGTGAAAGAAGGACAGGTAACTTCATCTTGTACCGTTATGTTGGGGGGGAAAAAAACGATGACCTCAAAACTTAGCTTTTTGGAAATCACATCTTACATTTCAACTCTGTATCTTTTCAACTTTTATTCTCAATGCTTATCATTTATGGTCTATGATCTTACCACGGGGAACATATCACTAGCATACATGTCATCTGGCTGTAAAAGATAACATCTAGTCTTCTAACAAACCTAAATCCTGTTTTTTCATGAAATCTAATCCTCTCACAAACCTTATATCCTGCTGTTCTCACATTCTAACAAAACCCTTACACAATGCTCATTCTTAGTCTTACTATATGATATGAATTATCTTTCTCTTTGTTCTTCATATTCATCAGTAACATGTTTTGGTAATAAGTACTAACAATTCTTCTATCAACTGGTACACCAAGTGTATATTTTTTCATCTTTATAATCTTTTTGGTCACCAATTCTCACAAGAGATCCTTTTTTACACCCTACCCGTCATATCATATCATCCATCCAAATTAGCTAATCATTCAGTAAACCTTAGATTCTCTAAAGCATACTTCCTTAATCTCATCCTCTTATCCATGAGTCATAAAATTCTAAACTTTAGATTTTGCAAATAGCAGTCACCAACTGATCTACAATCAACAAATTCATATTTCATAAGTAGGGCAAAGCCTCAAGCACTTCCATTTTCACCTTCATTAGCATCAAACTGAAACTTTATTCCAAACAAAAGCTTCTGTATCTTTCATCTTTCTCATATGCAGCTCATCCATTTACAAACTCTATGACCCTTTAAACTTCATTTATTATCAGACTCCACTCAGCTTTCCAACTCACAAAGCTTGCTGTAAGCAGTTGTGAGTTCTGCTTAGCTCCACTTCTAGTCACCTTTTACAAAGCACAAAGATGCTATGGATACATTCATTTTTGGTCCAATCCTCGTACAGATGGGAAATCAAAATATAATGTTAATCTGAATGGTTAAAAATAAGGTGTCAATCACTCTAGATATTTAGCTATAATAAAATAGTAGTGTAAAACCAAAATTGGAGCACCCGTTAATGCATGGAAGAGCTAAAGAGGCTTTCCAAGACTCAGTAAATTCATTGTAAAGTGTAAAGCCTCCATGAAGGACATACTTACTCCAGCTCTTCTGCATAGATGTGAAACACAAATTTCCAAAGAAGAAATAGATAAGATATTAAAGTAACAGTAATTAATAGCAAAAAAACAGTATTACAATTACAAGAATTCAAAGAGCAGATTATATGAAAAATGAGCATAAAAGAAATATGTGAAGATTGAAGTCATCATTATTCAAATGGGTGGAAGTATGCAAAGATGACACAGACGTACAGGACATAAGAGGTGAGAGACTGATGGAAACAGCAAATCAGTTAAGAAAAAAAAATCAGATAAGTGTTGGGAAAAGGTAAAGAATACAAAGGTATGGGTTCAGTGAATAAGGTGATTTGGTCAACAGGTATAATATTACATGTGCTATAATAGGGATGACTACTCGCTACCCACTTGAAATTGTGAGGCTAACTTAGAGGAACAGACAAACATTTCAGTGAGTAGACATCAGCAAAAACTGAGTAATTAAGAAAGATAAGATATATGAAAGGCATCATGAGGGTATAGATGGTTTTTGTTTTCATTTCAGCTTTATATTCATTTACCAAATATATTCTTTTTGTTAATGTTTCCTTAAATGAGGTTGCCTTTTGAACATTTACTCTACTATATATGGGAACAGAATAGGACAACTGTTTACTGTTGACAAATCTAAATTTCTCCTTAAACAGACTCAGATTCAAATGCTGTTGTTGAATATCCATGGGGTTAAGATTAAAACTGTCTCCATTATTCTTCAGGTCTAAATCAAAATTACTAACATTACTTTGCTTCTAACATATTGCCTACATACTAATGATGCTCACACAGATTAGAAACATTCGTGCACATCTTACAAACTGATAATATTTAATAAAACTGTAACAAATCTTCAACATAAATACATATATTTTTACCTTTAACCTGGGTTGAACACACTCATTTCAAACAAGTTTTCCTAATTTAGAATTAGGAAAGTTAACTAAACATTGCTCACATGAACTTTGTTCTCCTCACCCAAAATTAAGTTTGAACACAAACATTCAATGATTTACTTCTACTTTTCTTGTCACCGTCAAAATGATATTCTGAAATGTATTGACAATCCTAAATTTCCAACTGTGTTAGCTTTGAAATCACCAAGTTATCGATAAACAGCAACTGATTTTTGATACCGATACTAGTTTCTAAATCGACAGGATGACATCTTCAAAACAAAAAAATGAAACCATAGTCAGATAATCTAAATTACTGGAAATAGAAAAAAGTTTGGTTGTCTTCACTGTAGGAGCCTAAACTGTCTAATTCATGAAAAAAATGCAATTTTACATATGGACAATCTTTGCCCAAAAACTGTAAAACTTGAAATAATATTAACTACACCCTAAAATCTACTTGGACCTAATTTAAGATTCTGACTTTTGTAAATAACATCATTAATTTCAGCTTCAGTCAAAATATTTGTATGATACATAGCTAAAAGTAACTGCTGCTTTGCTGTGCCAATAAACTTGTTGTTCAGGAATGCTGGTAGTCCACTGTACATATTCCGCATTGTGTACAATGGTACACGCACTGTACCAAACACCTGCAAATTAAAGTATGTGTGAATTTTCAAACATCAACCCACTGACTACTATCCTAATATGGGATATTCCATCTCCAGGAGCTGACTGCAAGTATCTCATTTCTAAAATGTCCGTGCATGGCCACAGGTGTCAATCATTCAGAATTCACTTACTGGCACCTCAAACAGAATTTCCATACATTTGACCAAATTTTTTTTCTGCTTGGGTGGAGAGCAACTATCACAATGCTGAAGTATATGATAGACCAACTTCACTTCGCAAAAGCCATATCAGAAAACCCAAATTATTACATGGACTTATTACACATGCTTGAGTTAGACAACTTAGAGAAGGGTGATAGTGGACCGTTGGTAGTGGTCCAAGTGAAATTACTTTACACGAAGATGTAGAAGAACAAAGATAGGAGGAAGAAGTGCATAATAATGACAGAAGCGGTGTGAAGATAATCCTAGTCACAGTATGAAAAAGGGAGGTGATCTGCCACGTTTGCCATTTGCCTCATGAGCATGGACAGGTGTTGCCATCTTCACTCTTACATAATTTGATTTAGATAGAGGTCTTTGTTCTGTCATTAAGAATTCTGAGGAGCTGGACTATTCATTAGAGTATGTTGCTTGTGATTTGATAAACATGATAGTGACAGATACAAATCAGTATGATGGTTTTGAAAAGGAAAGACAACCGACATCTCCAAGCAGAAGGCTGTCCAACTTCAGTGATACTACACGAGATGAAATTTTTTTGATGTAAAAAGTGATTAACTAATGATTTTACAATATATACTGAAAAAGAGACTGAAATTGAGAGTGATGAGGAATCAGGTGTTTTTCAGGATTCACGTTTTGAGGCATACAGTTCAACAAGCAATTACTGAAAATAAAAGAATGTAGTGTAATAGAGACATTTTATAACAAAGGATGTGTTCTTGAGGAATGTCTGTTAAGCAAAAATTCCATGAAAAAGCGTTCATTATACATGGTACAGTACTTATGGAGGTGCGTCCCTGACAGTGTTAGTTCTTACACTAATAAGTGCCATAAAAAGGCTTCCTTCAGTAACAGTAATGACTTTGCAGATATCATTTTGTCTTTTTATAGATGAAAGAAAGACAATATAAATATATGAAATTAAATTCAAACAACATTCACAAGTTTGTATGAGTCTACAATGTTGTTGATCATGGTTGCTGTGCTCTGACGGAACACTTACGCCTTCATGGCCTGCTTTCCATAGTCTTCAGTGTCACAATGTTATTAAGTATCATCTCAATGATACAGGAAGCTAAACTAAACAACTGATCCACATGTGCATAACATTCACCAGCCTCAATCTTGCATATCACTTGCAATTTAAGTCTATATTAAGCTCTTTCCTGAGGACCTTGGATGCTTTACCTATACTTGCAGGCTGTTTTCTAAAAATTATGGATTTAAAATGTTTTCAAAATACACATGGGAGATTGCTAAAAAAAAAGAGCAACCAAGACTAAACTGATGCCAATTATGGTATCCTGTACACAAGTGGCTTAGAGAATGTAAACAAAGATAGTTGTGGACACATACCCTGGTTCTTTTTCTTCTACATCTAATGGATTTTTTTCATTTTTGTTTATTAGTGATTATCATATAGACTACTTTATTACATACATATTTTTTTAAAGTCTGTCAAAAAAATTTCTGTTATATGAGGCTATGTTAAAAGAGGTTTCTCTGTATGTTATCATATGTACATATATGGTACATATCAAAACATCACTCACTTGCAACAGAAGAAATACCAATATTTTGTAGACAATATGTATATAAGTGTAAGGAAACTATAACATTCATGTAAGGGCGTATACATATTGTGTTGTACAGTGAAGAATGCATGGCACATCTGGAGGAGTCAGCTATGGCAACGGTCTTATCTTGCCAGCAAATATTCATGTGTGACCCTTGTAATATGAGGACAGATCTATCATACAGTCTAAAAGATTAGGTGTTTTGGATAAAAGATCTCATTCTATGGCATCAAACAACAAAACAGTCGGGTATACGTAACATACAGGGCTGCTGCAGTCAGTAGGTTAAAGGTAGAATAATAAATGAGTGCGAAACTGTAAAGGAGTATATTATTCATACATTCAAAGTTAGGCATAAGTAGAAGGTAATCAGGCATTGGATGAAAACAGAAATGTGATCAATATAACTGAAACAAGTAGTTTCCTGAAAAAAAGAAAGAAGAAGGAAAGGTATTCATAAGGAGCCTTTATGGACCTGGAGAAAGCATATGATGGAGTTAAGTAATATCTCATGGAAGGTGTTGTGAATATATGGTCTGGGAGGAAAGCCACTACATGCAAGGAGAAATGTTTACTAAGAGAGTAAGGCATGCATGCAAGGAGGAAGGGAGGGTGAGATGTTTCAAGTGAAGGTGGGTTTGTGTCACAGGTGTTTTGTCACCATGGCTGTTTAATTTGTTTACAGAATACTGTAGGTGATGGCCTGTAAAGTATATCACCTGCTGTTTCCAGATGATACAACTCTGGTGGCAGATAACATGTTTATGATGGTATGATTAAAAGGGTTGGTGAGAGAGGAAGATCACCTGTGAATTGGAAAAACTGAGTGAAAGAGTACTGGTGGGGGGAGAAATGGTGGAAGAATGCATGTAATGGTGTATGGGAGATAGGCATGTAAAGATAGGATAGAATTACTATATATCAGCACCATGAATATGTTTAGGAAAACTTGACAAATGTACATTTTAATGTTCTCCCTAATCTGGCCAATCTAGAATCACACTAAGTATTAGTAAGTTGACTATATCCCTACTAGGTAGGCTTTAAGTAACAAATATAGTGATTCCACCACCAGTAAGAGGGAGGGCTCAGGTAGTAGTGTAATGGCCCCTCCCACGACCCCTACAAATTTAAGGTGTACTCCTGTGACCACTTTCTTGTGTGACTTCACTTACAGCAAAAGGAAGAGCTCAGGTGGTTTTGTGTTGGCCCCTCCCAATACTCCAGCTATTTCAAGGAATATCCTGCCCCTACCTTTGGAGCTATCCTTTAGGTAGGAGGCTGTTGACAGCATCTGAGGAGAATTAAAATGGCATCTGGAACCATCTTACACCCTCCATTGTTAGGATTGCTGGTCTTACTTTTTGTCATCAAAAAGGCATCACTGAGCTAGTCCTGCCATTTTCTCCTTACGAGCACCATATACCTCTCCTTACGAGCACCATATACCTACTCAAACCTCACTTCTTTTCTTTACATACATTCTTTTACCATGCCCTGTCTGCACAATCATTTTTAAATGTAATCATGATGAAGTCCGACAAGCCTATGGCCTTTTGTCCCCAACATCATGTGGTGCTAAGAATCTCCACAGTTCCCGCCTGACTCTACTGCCAATGAAAGGGAGGGCTCAGATGTTAATAGTGCCAACCCCCTCCTGTGACATTTGCTTCTCTGATAGACCTACCTCTTTTTCTATTCACTAAACCAATATTTGTGGTCTCTCTAGTGAATTTTCTTCCACTGAAAACCTTTTGTCTAGTGTATCTTCTAATATCTTCTTTCTCTCTGGGATCTGGTTGTCTAATGATGTTCTCACAACTCTCCTTTACATATCCATATCTCCATACATGACTCCAGTTTATGTGTAAAGACCAGAACTTTTCCTCCTTGGTACATCCCATCCCTAAGAACAGTGACCATTCTAACCCCTATAACTATTGTCATGTTTCTTTGACATCTAGCATTTCCAAAGTCTTTGAGTCCCTCCTTAACTCCCATATCCTCCAACATCTTGCATTTCATAGTCTTCTCTCTGGTGATTTTCTTTCCTATGTTACTAATGTCTAGTCATCATCCCTAAAAGATTTTTGGGGAATCCTATGTAAATGCCCTTGACATACACAAAGCTTTAGCAGTGTGGCATTGGGGTCCTTTATCTAAGCTCCCCTCCGTCACTTTACTTCCTCATATCTAACTTCCTCACTGGCCGATCTACCCCCATGGCTGTCGATGGATCAGCCTCTCCCCTTTTCTTCATCAACAGTGGTGTCCCTAAAGATTGTCCTGTTCCATACACTCTTTCTCCTTTTCATAAACAACTTCCTTCATTCCACGAACAATCAAAAGCATTCATATGCTGACAATTCAACAAAGCATACCTCCACATTCTTCAATTCTGCTCCTTCTTCCCTCTCCTTATCTGCATCTCATCTTCACATAACTTCCTCAATACACTTGGACTTGGACAGGATACCTCAGTGGACTTGACAAAATCTGGATAAGTTTAATGCCTCCAAGATCCAGTTACTGCCCATCTCTTATCAAAAATTCCTCACAACTATCCTATCTCCTTTTTTGGTTCTGTAATTCCAATTCTTAACCTAATGAATATACTTGGTATTACTGTAACATCCACTCTAACTTGGAAGCCCCACATTACAGAAGTAGCCAAGTCTACCTCTAAGAAACAGGAAGTCCTGTTTAGATGTCAAAATTTCTTTTCTTCTGAAAAGCTTCTTTGTGTATACAAAGGACTGATCCATCCTTGTATGGAGTACTGCTCTTACACCTAGGGTGGCTCTATCTCTGCATCCTTACTTGACAGAGATGAAAGTATTCCAAATCATAAACTCTCCCGGGCTAACTTCAAAACTTAACCTGTTTCCTCTATGCCACAATGGTGGTACACTATCCCTCGTCTATAGGTATTACTTCAATTTATGCTTCCTAGAACTGGCTGCTTGTGTGCTCCCACCACTAACTAGACCACACAATACTTGGCTCGCTGCTGCATTGCATGATTACTGTTGGGCTGCTAACAGCTCATAGGTGGGCTGTTTTGATAACCGTTTCTTTCCTTACTCCCTGAAGCTTTGGAACTCTCTACCCTTTCATATCTTTCCCAATAACTACGACTTGGCACACAAAGTTCTTAACTTCCTCCAAAATTCATAAATACTTTCCCTTGTTTTTTCTTTTTACTTTTCATTAAACCATAATTCAATTACGCCCTGACCTTGATGTAGACTTTGTGTTGACAGGAGACTCCAACATAGAGAGAAACAAAAAAAAAATTGAAAGAGAAACTCTAAATGCTGATGCCAAAGTTTGGGAAAGGATGTATAAAGGGAAGTTAAGAGTTACATAAACAAAAGGATGCCATAAGGTGCAGCAGGGGGAAAAGACAGTATGGTTTGGGTGAGAGTTTCAGTGGGGAGAACCTGCAAGACACGGAATGCCTTAAGTACTTGAGAGCAGACATGAGCCTTTGGGTGGAAAATGGAATGAGTGGAAGGAGAGGTCTATGTCTGTTAAGGCAAGATGGGCATATTTGAAGGCATAGTACTCCCTACAGCATTATATGGCTGTGAGTCTAGGGCCCTGAATGGAAAAAAAATGAAAGAGGTGGACATTTTGGAAATGAAGTGCCTATGGACAATATGTTGTGTAAAATAGGTTTGTTGTAAAACAAATGAGAGTGTAAGAGTGAGGTATGTCAGTAAGTGCAGTTAGACTGGGGGAGCTGACCAGGAAGTAATGAAAGGAAAGGAAGAAAGCAGAAAGACTGACTAAGAGGATCTTTGTTGAAGAGAAGGAAAGAGCAAGGGGGAGGGGAAGCCCAAGAAAGATATAAGACAGAATGGAAAAGGCTTTGAGGTATCATGGCCTAAAATTCAGGGCATGAGAGGCAAGCATGGGACAGACTAAACTAGGTTTTTGCAATATATAATTGCAACCTTCCATTTATGGACATAGGTAGGTTTATGCTGAGCTCTGGTTTTGCAACATTATTCTAAGAATAGATGTAAGGAAGTGACACCATTCTTCATCTGTTCCTGGAATTACCTCACTAAGGCCGGAAAGTGCATATAAGCATAAAACACTACCAAATACTGAAACACAGAATCTATTCCCACTCAAATTGATACTTCAGGATATCTTACCTCAATGCCATATTCAAGAGCAAGTGGACAATTTCTCTCAAGAGAAGTGAATTGGTCAAAAGTCACACGTGTAATGAAGAAGTGTAGGATCATCTTCTTGCTGTGTTCCACCTGCAACAGTGCAATTGGACAGTGAGAAACAGTCAAATAAAATCTTGGATGACTGTAGACATATCATAAATACAGCATGAGGAACTGAAGCTCTGGTACTTGCAGTGTATCACTGACAGAATTATGGACAATTTCATTTTGTCTGATATCTGGTCAAATAAAGAGGTAGTGGGAATGTATTAGAATATGGAAACAAATATGCAGGAAAGGCATTCATGATGATATACAGGTGTTAAGTACCAATAAACAAGAGGCACCTATGTTGCCTAAAATCCTGCCACAACTAAAGTAAAGAACCAATTTGTAAAACTTTGAATGCCATGATATTTGTCATTGATTATTACATAATACGAAAACACTATAATCTAAACTTCTAATCATTCAGCACTCTTGAGTTATCTATTACACATGCAAATAAAAATCAGATTTTCCTAATCAGTATGCAAATCTATGCAACTACATGGCCTAAAATGTAATCAACTTTGACATCTTCACAGAGGTTACCCATAGAATATCTATCAGCTACTGTTCTAATTATCATACTAAAAAGAAAGTGCCCAGAGACAGACACGCAGGCATGGGTGATGACAAGGTTCTGCATAGATTTTTCTACAGGCAGGCCATACTTGCATTGTAAAATTTGCATTTGCAAAGTTTCTATTCCATGATATTTGGCCTTTCATGATAAATATACATTAAAATTTTGAACTTCCAATCATTCTGCACTCAAAATAAATCTAAATTTTCCTAAAAATGCTATACACACACTTATGTCTCTACATGCCCCAAATTCTAATCATTTTGTGAAATCCCATGGCACCTACAGTGTAAGTGTATTTTCTACCATTTACTGTACTTGAGGTATCATACTAACAAAAATGTGTCCACAGAGACCGATAGACAGAGAGATACAAGGGTGACGATATAGTGTCCTGCATGCACTTTACTACTGGTGGGACATAAAGGTTGAGAGAGAAAGAGATCAAGTAGGTAATTTAACAATACATCTCAACATCTATCCCTGGGAATAGAGGAGAAAGAATTCTGCGCATTTATTTCCTGTGTCATAGAGGATAACTAATTGGGGTAGGAGTGGGGTAATGGAAACACACCCTTCTTGTATTTCAATTTCTATAAGATGGTAGAGAAGAAGGAGCCAAGGAAGGAGTGCTCATCCTCCTTGAAGGCTCAGGCTGGAGTGTCTGAATGTGCACGGATAAAACCAAGATGAAAAGAAAGGAGAGAGATAGTATGTTTAAGAAAGGGAACCTGAATGTTCTGGCTCTGAGTGAAAAAATCAAGGGTAAGGGGAAAGAATGGTTCGCCTTGGGGTAAGGTCAGAGTTTGGGGTGAGAGTGATAGCAAGAGAAGGGGTAGCACTACTGTTGAAGTAGGAGTTGTGGGAATGTATTAAAGAGTGTCAGGAAAAGAGCTCCAGACTTGGGTAAAAATAAAAATGGATTACAAGGGATGAGTGACTATTAGTGCATATGCAGAAAGGATAATGTTTTGGGAGCAGCAGTTCTGACACGAGATCAGGTATTACTGATGGTGATTTAATACGAGACTGACTAAGTAATGTGGCTACTGAATTGGGGAGCATAAGGTACCTGGAACTGTGAATAAGAATGGTAAATAACTTGTGGAGTTGTGTGCTGAAAAAGGACTGGTGACTGGGAATACCTGATTTAAAAACAGAGATATACATAATTATACGTGAGTGAGTAGGAAAGATGGTACATGGACATTACTAGAATACAGACTGATTAATAGGCATTCAAAGGAGGTCTTTGGGAAAAAGAAAATGATATGAATGACAAGAGTATGGTGAAAGTGCAATGGGAAAAAAGGCCTGTGTGAAGAAATACCACGAGAGATTGAGAGTAAAATGGCAAAGGGTGAGAGTTGATGAAGCTAGGGGAGTGGATTAAGAATGAGAGTTATTACGGAAAGCAGTGCTGACATGTGCAAGAGAAGTATGTCATGCAGAATGTGGGAAAGGGTCATGAGTGGTGGAATGACAAGGTAAAGTTACTATTGAAATTCAGGTGTGTATGGGCAGTTCTTACAAGGATAGAGTACAAATGCTCGGAAGATGTACAAGAAAAAGTGGCAGAAGGTCAAGAGGAAGGTGCAGGGGCTGAAAAGGAGAGTATATGAGAGATGAAATGAACAAACATCAGCAAATGTCTAGGAGAATTAAAAGATGCTTTAGGAGGCTAACTTTGTGAGAAAAGTCAGAGAACACATGGGACCATCAAAGAAGGGGGCAAATATGGTAACAGGAGATTGAGTGAGTAATTTGGAGGATACTTGAATGAATTTGATGAGAGGGTGGCAGATGCAGGGTGTTTGAGTCAGGGAGATAAACGAAGTGAGTCATGGCAAGTGATTTGATGAAGAGAGAAGAGGTGGTGAAAGTCTCGTAAATGATGAAATGTAAAATGTAGCGGCCAGAATGGATGGTACTGCACTTGAATTTCTTCAGAACAAAGTTGACTGTGTTGCTGACTAGTTAGGATTTTCAATGTATGTATGGAGCATGGTGAGGTGCCTTAGGATTGGCAGAATGCCTATACAGTCCCATTATCTAAAGATAAGGGGGAACAAAGGTGCTAATGCAGGAGACAGCGACAAAACAAAATAAATACATAAATAAATAAGTACAAGTTTGTTGAGTTTACTTTTATCTTTTATTTTGGAGGCTCCAGTCATGGACAAAAGTCCACATCAAGATTGGCCCTTAATTGAAATACAGAGAGAATTATGAAAGAGGAAAATAAGAGAGAAGGGTATAGTTTTTATGAGTTTTGGAAGTGAAAAAATCTGTCTTTTAAAATGTACAAAGTCATAGTTATTGGGAAAGACGTGAGAAGGTAGAGAATTCTAAAGGTTTGAGGAGTAGGGAAAAACAATTACCAAATGGCCTTCCCTTGAGTTGCCAACTGCCACAAAGTAATTATGTGATGCAGCAGCCTGCCAAGTATTGCGTGGTTTAGCTAGTGATGGGGGCATGCAAGCAGCCAGTTCTCAGGAGCAAAAACCAGAGTGATACTATATAAAATGGGAAGGTGAACCAAAATTGAGGCTTAGGGCAAGAGGGGTCAAG
>JAUTXX010054152.1:0-13087 GCA_032273605.1 Panulirus laevicauda
CTCTCTCTCTCTCTCTCTCTCTCTCTCTCTCAGTAGCTTCAGACCTGTTGGACTATTATCGAGGAGAGAGAGATCCTTCGTGCAAGATGTGAGGGCACAGCCACCGTTGGAGAGCCTGGCTCTCTTCCAGCATAGGGAGGGACCTGGGAGGGACGCCCTCACCACCACCTCACCTTCCGACAAACACAGCTCAACCATCAACAAGTTTCCCAGCGCCCCTGTCACAGGGTCCGCCTCCTAACCCCGTCACCCCCACCCGTCCTTCCTTCCGTCCTTCCTTCCGTCCCCTGTCTGGCCCCGGGAGGAGACAAGGCGGTAGACGTGGGAAGGGACGGCGGGAGGGAGGCGTGTAAACAATAGTTTGACTGAAAGAGGAAGACAAAAGGGAGGTGCAGATGAGACAGACGGGAGAGCAGGGTGCAAATAAACGGGTCCACGAGAGAGGGGGAGCACAGGGAGAGAAAGAGGTAGCAGTGGAATTCTCCTCCTCCTCCTCCTCTCGTCTTTCCCTCTTTAAAACTCAGGTCTACAAATACATACATACATAGAGAGAGAGAGAGAGAGAGAGAGAGAGAGAGAGAGAGAGAGAGATTCTCTCAACCTGCTTCGCGAACGCTAAACCCCAAATGAACACTGTTGTGGTAAGTAGCTTCGAAGCTGGGCATCCTGCTGCCGCCAGCGCAGCTTGTGTTTAACTCGAAAAAAAAATATTGTGCAATCAAATGAGTTTCAAAGTTCTGGAAGACCAATATAAGACAGCTATTTACATATCTGTTGATGAAATAATGTAAAAATATGTAATACAGGATAATTTACCTTACGTTACCTGATTTACTTTGAATTCATAACTTTACAGACATTCTCCTATCAAAACATCCTAGGTCTCCCCTCGGCATGAAGACCAACATTATTTACTGTAAAGTTTATATGCTTCGTGGTAGTATTCACCCTGCTGCATACTAAGGATAACCTACCAGTTCACAGAATATCAAATCGCCCCCTTTCAAAAAGAAAAAAACATACGTGTCACAGTATTAAAAAAAATGCATAACTGATATGAATACATATAGTGCCGACTCTGCACATACAGAATGCAATTTGAAAGGTACTACAGAACCAATCAAATGCATGTACTTCTGAACCAAAATATGTTGGGAAATTGAAATGGCGATGTATGTTATGGTCAAGCATTATCTAGTTCTTCAGGCTTCCATTTCTCATTCTACGAGCCGCCCACACACTACCTCTCTTCCTTAATGCTGTTAAATTCGCTACCAGGGCAGAGCGGAGCTACGCTAACACAATATCTTTTTTTCTATACAGCGTACAGCGGCATCCTTCCACCCGACACAGAACAACGTCCAACCAAACCTTAACACAGTCCCCTCCCACACACACACACCACTAACTTGTAAACGTAAATTCAACATCTCTTGTCTGAAACTTTTACGTCTCGAGTTGTAAAAAAAATTATTCATTTCACTGGATAAATAAACTGACCTAGGTATGTCTACTTTTTCCACCTTCCCCTTTTGCTCAATTCACTAAATGAACTGTGTTCGTACTTCCGTGCAAGTTTGGTCTTACATTTCTGTAAAATCTTGGTTCTTGACTGACGTTCCTGAAATAACGTATGTTTGAGCTATAGATGCCTTCATAAGTGTTCCATTTTGTACATGTACATTTCCACTGACAATCGAGGTCGTGACCCTTGAGTATGACGGTACGATCTGGTGAAGACCTGTTTACTAGGGCCTGACCTTTAACCAGACCCTTAAAGGGTCAGGTCAAAGACTCCAAAGTGACCATGAGATTAATGTCCCCATTTTCAATACCACATTCCCTACCCATCGCAACTTTCATCTTCATATTCCAGAAGAATTCTCACTTTCACTTCCCCTTCCCTGTGTGACCCTACCTGCATTCCCGCCCAAAATCTCATTCACCTCCACAAGAGCGCTCCCCTTCTGACCCAACTCATTACATTCACATTCCCTTACCTTCATATATCTATAATACAAATTCTCATTTACAATAGTCCCTCACCCTCCTATATACACATTTTTCAAGTTCTCTTTTCCATTGTCCTTCTAACTGTATAGCCGATGGTGAAATGAAATTCAACTGGCTAAAGTTTGTTCTAACAACTAAGTCATCTAGCAAGTCCAATGCCCGTATCTATCTATCTATCTATCTACACTCCCTAGAACCCTCCAACGAACCCCTCCAAGTCTTAACACCTGAAACCCGTCCCTTCTGTCGCTAATCAAGGAAGGTATTAATACCTTTATCTCCAGGGAACTGAACCTGGGAAGAACCTTATCAACACCTGCTGAAGAGGTTAATGATACCTGGGCTTTAGAAATGCTTACTATTTGTCTCTAAAATGATCGTAACAAAAATCATGACTTAACACCGTTACCAGGACCCCCTCACAGGCTTGCCCTCATTCACCAACGTAATACAAACACAAATATCATCTCTAAATACAGTCGTATGAATACTCGATACAGCAAAATGATAAAAGATGCACTGTATTTATCCTCGAACGTAAAGAACAAAATTGTATAACTAGACAAACCAAAAGATTCATGACCTACCTCTCGCCCACGATACATACCAGGCTCTCGCCCACGATGCATACCAAAGTTACTAACCCAAAATAAAATTCATATATCGCGATAGCGTTACATTACGTTCCTGCATATGTGAGCCCTGGGGTACACGTCTGCTCCAGGCAAGTTTCACTGACTGAAATATTAGCCAACTGAGAGTTAATGGGGCTCTGCTGACCTGGGGAGAAGTGGGAGTTACTGGGACTCTGCTGACCTGGGGGAGAACTAATAGACTGTTTCACATTTCCCGAAGTAGATAACCTCAGTCCTAATTTCAGCTTAGCCTCCAAAAGTAACAAAAGCGGAATATATGAAAAGACAAGCTTAACAAACCCACAAAAAAGCTGTAGAATTCTCTTTAAGTACTATTTCGTCTCATATAACTTTGGGTTAAAAATTCTAAGAACCGTACCACGTATCTATCAACAGATCGGCATCACATATCTGTCAACAGAGGAGCTTCACACACCTCCCAATACAGTTGTATCACACACCTGCCAATGGAACTCTTTAAGAATCCCCCACACACGACCTGTCGATGCTCACGTACGTATAAGAGTATCATTACCAACGACCTCTCTAAAAATAGCTCAGGTACTACTAATTTAACAGGAGTTCTGATAAAATACAATTTTAGAAGCAACTCCAGCATCAAAAATATACCTGTGGCATTGAGTCAAGGTGTCTGCTCTGGGAGGGAGCCATCGGGAAAATCGCACATCATCAACTCCCCGTCTATCAGGGAAGTTCGTAGTTATTTTTATAGCAACAACCGTACATTAGTTAGGTTGCTGCTGCTGCTGCTGCTGCAGTTCCTCCTCCTCCTCCTCTTCCTCCTTCTCCTACTCCTCCTGCTCCTCCTCTTGTACCTGTTTTCAGCAATTTTCTCTTTCTCACGATCCACACTCGTTCCTTAACATATCTTCCCAGAGCTTTTATATAGCCATGTCTTATATACATCCCTGGGTACAGGGGGAAAAAGAACTCAACTCAAAAATTTCTTGTGTGTCGTAGGAAGCGAGTCAGAAGGGCAGGGGCCGAGAGGGGCTTAAATCCCATCCCCCCTCTCTTGTACAGTCACTTTATAAAAGTAGGAAAAGATGAGAAAAACAAGGAGTTTTCCTCGAAGGTTCAGTCACTTGTTCCTGACGCTTCTCAGCTCAGGAAGGAGAGATAATAAAAAGAAATTAGAATCTGTTTAGTTCCAACTAACGCCTCACTAATCGCTCAGTATCTGCTCTTTCGCCTGTCTCCGGGGATCCTAATGAATAACATATATGAATATAATATACAGTGAACCAATCTAAAACGAGAGAAGGAGACCTGTTCATAACCATACCTGACCAACTGAAGGAACAGACCCGTACAAGGGCAGTTAGCCCTTAGGAGAGAAGTGATCCATCCTAGTAATGACCTGACCCAGCTCTGAATCGACACATGTCATGCTGCTGGCCTTCACTAGCCACAAGATGATGATGTCAAAGAAGGACCGACTCAGCTGCAGCTACAGACTGTAGTACGACTATAAACCCGCAAAAAGTTAAACACCACAATAAACGTAAGGCATGTTTACAGATGCTGTCGTCTGGGGAATCTATAACAGAGAATGCAGCACAGGTTGAAGAACATCTTGGAGTCTAGCCAACCAACTATTTCCCCGGTTTTCTTTTAAGAACCAACAGAGCTGCTAATAGTCAGTGCAGTCAGCTAAACTTCCTCAACTGGGGCAACGTATGAGGGAGTAACAAAAAACTTGCTCCAGTTCCTGGGAAATGGTAAATCTCATGTTCTACACTGTCACAAGTCATGGAAACACGATTCTGCTTCAGTAAACTTGGAGAATCGAGAACCTTGGAGATTTTGTGAGGTTAAAACCCTTCAGAACTCTTGGATAACTGAGGAACTTGAGTCTTGGATAATAAAAGAGCAAGAACGTCTAACATAATCATGAGACAAGGATTTCTGGATAATCGAGGTGTTCGAGTCCTGGATAGTATAACCTTAAAACGAAGCGTCCAACAATAAAAGGAGCACGAGAAAATATTATTCATAAATGTGACAATTGATAACTAAGGCACTTACACGAGCCTTCTGTAACGAGGACCCAAGAGCCTTGGGTTACCAAAAGCTCAGCAAAGTTTGGGTAAGATGGGAAAGCCAGCTATCTGAGGACCTGGTGGTCTACGATGTGGTTATATGCCAGACAACTGTAGCAAGTGTCCCACAATCCTGAGGTACATACGGGAAAAACAGGAGATTAAACGATGATATGAGATTTGGACGAATAAAGTGAAAGGATCCACTGCCAAGGAGGACCTTCCTATGAACGTCAGCTTGGCTTGGGTGGTGGTGCCACAGGTTCATGACCTGCGTTAGTAGGACACCCACATCTCAACGACAACCAGGTTTAAGATGGTGAGCCTCCAATCCTGACGTTACTCTAGCTTACCACACTGACGGGGAGAGACAAAGGGAAGAGAGAGAGATGAAGAACACAGCGTCTGCAGCAGGAAATTAGGTAAGTCCACACAGAGAGGATGATGACGGCGGGGGAAAAAGGTGTGACAAAAGTGGGTAATGACGTAAAATTTCCGAGACGACGAAAGAGGAAAGAGAGAGAAATAATTAATGGAACTCTGTTGAGAAAACGAGCAATGACGGGAAAAACCCGAAGATTAATGGCGACGTCGAGGTAAGAGGCAACGGTTCAAGAGAACCAGAGGGAAAATAAACATGCAATAAAGACGGCCATGGAGGAGTAAAGAGAAGATGACAACGGCCAAGTGAAGAATTATGGTCCATCACACAAGTGTTGAACGAGGACGAAGCGATAATACCCGAGAATATCGACAGAATGAGACACGTGCGATCTTTGGCAACGAATAGAACCATGATTTGCGATTAATGAGGAACGTTGGAGGGGGTGTGTGTTTGTGTCTGGAGTTTTTGCGATGGAGGGTTGCGGTGGTGGAGATGGGTGAGGGAGGATCGTGACATTTGGTTGTCGCGGAGAGTTCTTGGGGAGTTCGTCGGGGGGAAAGATCCAAACTGAGAAACGTGGTGGGGAGAAGAGAGTCGTCTGAATAAGCCGATCAAGGGAAAGCTGTGCTGGAATGGGTCGTAGACTAGTGAGGGACACTGAGTAGAAACTGTAGTGAAGAGTGGGTCGTAGTTTGAGGTCCACCAGTGGAGGAGGTCGTGAGGGTGTTATCAGGCTGAAAGTTCGTCAGGACTTCAATGAAGGGGTTGTGGAATGGAAGGACCAGGAGGAAATCTTTGGAATCCCACTAGCAATCGCATTTTAACACTCTGGAAAAATCTGCCAGACGGTTGTATCATCCCGGAGAGTTTAAAAACAGCTGACACAGCTTCCTCGTGCGGAGGAAGAAGGAAAACAATTCGAGTTAAAAAGCTACCAGACAGTTGCATCATCAGCACTGCATGTCATAGATGTTTTGGAAAGAAAAATACGAAAAAATATTGATATCAATTCGGCCAACCTTGAGGAGCCGGTAGGACGCCTGTGGCTTTCACAAAATCCCGGCCATTATAATAACATCACAGAAGACGATGAGGACATAAAAATGTCTTTCTTGCTTCCACAGGCTTATCGAAGGCCTCTGATAAACGTGTCACTGAAATACTTGCATAAAATGGTCAGAGTGGGGAATAACAGACACCTTTTGACATCGCATACCCGGGCAAACTTCACTGTCTTCACAATTGAAATCACGTCTACTTGAGTGCTATGCTTTCTTCCTCACTGATCCTCAAGCTTACAACTGACAGTGGTAGAAACACCCAGTCCAGTCATTAGCGAATGACAACTGATGGGTGATGGCAATCTCGTCGACTGAGGACACTCAAAACCTGCAAACACATATCAACCACACACTTCCTGTGGGCCATAGGAAACATGGTCTCCACGTAGAGAGAGAGAGAGTGTTTCAGCTCCTTCGCTACGGAAGGAACGACTGATTCTGAGCTCATGACGGAAACAAGAGTGACAATAATGCGACACACTCGTGCCACGATCTAGGTGTGACAGATAACAAGACACGTAACCTTAGAATTTGCGACCTGGTTGAGTAAAATGCCAAGAACTTTTGAAACTGGAATCAGAACCATTCAATACACCATTCAGAGCACTTGCCCTCCCCGACTGGAGCACGTAAAAACCGTCGACAAATACTTTACTGTCTGCGTAGAATCAGTAATGCCTGTGAGAAACTGGAAGCTTTAAAATCATACACTTTAAAAACTGGAGGCGAGTGATACATTATAATTTACAGATGGCAAATACTGGAAGGCCTAACCACTAACCTGCATACAAATATAATTCCTTGATGGAGTATCAGACTCGTTAAAACATACACATTAGATCCACTGGAGACCAGAGAGCACGTAGGACACATTAGGGAAAAATAGCATAAATGTCTGGGTCCACGTTGGTTCAGCCTCCAACCAGCGTATGTAAGGAACACCAAGAAAAGACCCAGAGACTTTCTCGAAATGGAAATGGACAGTTTCCTCCAAGGTGTACTAAACCAGCCAGGCTGCACAGCATACACAAGAAGACCTGGAACATCAAAGAGCCTGGAGGGGCAACCACTCACTAGGGAGACCCTGAGTCGTAGCCTGAGGTGCGGGATACGCGACGAGTTCCTACACAAAACGTACAGAGGATACGTAACGTAAGGTATCGTATATAACAAATGGCGAGAGGAAGGCCAACTCGAGTGGACCACGAGAGGAGCGTGGTGGCAGGACTGTCAGCAGGAGGTTAAAAGGTAAAAGAATAAGGGATCGTGAGAGAAGAGTACATAAGGTTGAAGATGAGAAGTGGTGGAAAGGCGGAAGGAAGCAGTGAGATGAGAGGTCATGGGAGGACGGTGACAGAGGAAAACGCTGTGGAAGAAAGGTCAGCATGAGGAAACCCAAGATGGAAGGCTCGAAAAGCCAGTCGTGTGGCGAGAATCCAGAACAGATGTAGTGGGTGGAGAGTCAGGAGGAAAGAAGTCATAGAAGGAAGGTCGCCTGGGGAGGGTGGAGATAACCTCTCCATGGGCCATTACGTCACTGTAATTTATCCTTCCAGCCTGTTAAACAATCACTACCAATAACGAAGACAAATTTTATACATTCTCACCTGTTTCCATAGCCTTCAGCTCCGTTACTATGCAACTTCCAGTTCCATCACAAGTTTCCTGTACTATAATCTAATTCCAGCACCACTTTTGGCATCGTCAGAAGGTAACCTACACTATAACCCATTCCAGCAACGTAACCACCAATTCCAACACAATCACCAACTTCCAGCACCGTCAAAACCAACTTCCAGCTCCATCACTATCAACTTCCAGCATCATCGCCAACAACTTCCAGCACCATGGCCATCGACTTCCAGCACAACTACCCAGACCAGTAACCTGATATATATTGAGCCCTTGGAGCCGTCAACGACTTCCAGACCGAAGACAACTGGGGCAGAGCAGCCCATGGAACTTGGAACAGTTTTCCACAGCTTAGCAATGGCTTCAAGGGCAACACCAAGGAACTGGCGTTGCTTATCTCGGAGAAAAATGGTGTGACTCGGCTGTAAGTCTGGGCTTTATCACTGAAGATGGTCTGGCCACCAACCTGTCCAACACCTTTTAACTTCCAGTTCCCAGAATTCGAGAAGACACAGTGTAACCCTTTCTGTCGACTTCCATCCCGGAAAATCCCTCAGTAATTACAAGGTTCTATAAGCTAACAACCTGGATACTGTCAAAAGGTTTCAGTATCTTCCATACGTTCTTTTCATGAAAAAACTTTTATCAAAGTCAATGCTTTTTGGTTGTAACTTCCTCGAAATATAATATATAAACTTTTCTCTCTTTTCTTTTCAAATAGAATTTCAGATTTACTTCTTCAACAAAGTCATATTTTCACGTTATAACTCTCAGGTTGAAACACTCGAGACACCAAATATCATCACTTCAACATTTGAAAATGTTCATTTTCGCTTGATTTACATACTAGGGAACTGATAAACCCAACATTCGCTCCACAGGTAAACTAAAACCAACATACAAAACAATAATACTTCCCCGGGGCAAATAAGCAGTATTCCTATAGTTCTTTAATAGACAATTTACTCTTGATATACAACAGCAGACAACCAAGTGGAAATATCCATATCCCTTACAACGATACGGACGAAAATATCCTCAAAAAACAGTAATACACCGCCTCTCGCAATCTATGTCTTCGGCCATGACAGACGCACTCTAGGTCTACAGGAGACTCTGTGTTGTGTACTCTTAAAGTTACCAGCAGGACATCAACACACTTGAAGGGCGTACATACGGACAGACGTCTGGGTTAAGAGTATGTTATTATATACCAGAAATATATACCTTGAGACTACTGGTCCTTAAAAAGAATATGTATGGTCTTGAGATCATCTTGAACACCTGAAGGTTGTTGTTGTTTTTTTTTGGTTATAACTTGACGTTGACGGCCTTAATGACCCTGGTGGTCGATAGCCCTAAAGCCCAAATAACCAATTAGCCAACCCTACAGATCCCGATAATGAATATCTAGTTTTTGGTTTTGTGATTCTTGAAGAGCGGGTTTCTAACGCCGATAACGTTATCTCATCAAAGATAATTTGTGTCTGTCTTAAGTTTCAACCTAAACCATATCTAGTTAAGAAGATAAGGAGAAACCAAGCGAATCAGTGTTGAAAACCCTTGCAAAGATGTGTTTCAAGAGTAGCAGATAAGCCTTGCGTGAGAGTTACAACACAGGGGAGTAACACATTAAGCAGGCTGTTGCGGCAACACACACCCACACACACACCCACACACACACATACACACACACACACACACACACACACACACGAGAGTTGCTGCTCTAAAGTGAACAGTTAATGTTACTCTGGCGATGAGATACGCCATCATGAGAGCTACCACTCTTACAGTAGCGGGAGAGGCCTGCTGGCTGGTGCAGGTGAGACAGCCTCCCCAAGTGATCAATGAAGGCCTGGCGAGGCCACTAATGGCATTCTGATAGCCTCTGACCACGTCAGCCTGGCAGGAAAAGCTGCATTTACGTCATCTTGTTTTTTGATTAAAAATAGACCGCGTGGATGATGACCAGTTAGACCAGCTTAATGGCTGAGAGGATTATGTTGTTAGTGGGAGTTTTAGTACCAGCTGACATGTTGATTGGGTTTATTATAGAGTTACCAAGATGTATTACCTCGTCTCAGAAATGGACCATTCATATCAACGATCATCTCGTTGATTATCTCCAACACATGGTCATGCACCTTGTCAGAAAACCTGTTAATTCTAAGGGTCAGCTATAACAACTGACCCTTACAATTAGCAGATTAACTTACAATATATGTCATCATATGTCGAAAGATGATCAAGATATTGACATAAGTATGTCTGGTTGATTCCAAAAACGACATAGTTCATACATATACTAATTCAGACAATGAAATCACCGTCTAAAACCTTTAACCACGTTCTGAAATGCCTAATTACCACCTAAAGCACCTAATCAGCATCTATAATGCCAGTTGACAACACAGTACACCCGGTCACCAACTAAAACATCCAGTGAGGGTCCTGTGTCCACCCATAGCCATCAATGACTACATTACAGTAAGGTTTCTAGTGACCCGGTACTTCCCAAGTTCACCAGTGGCTGCTAGGGCCAACTTGTGACTGCCCGAAGCACCTAGTAATTATCCACGGCCTCTAGTACCTAGCACTTGCTGCAAATAACTCATGAATGTTGAGACGATGGTGTATGAGAATCCTCACTGTTGGTGAGAAAGCTTTGAGACACCTAAGAGATACTCATAGCTTGTGAGAGAGTGATGAGTTAGAAACCTCCAGGATACTCATGGATGATGAGACACTGGTGAGTGAGAAACCTGGACCGATGCAAACCGGTGTTGGTCGACTGCCTGCCTAGCTAAGCCTTGGGCCACTTGTTCACTCCTGTCTGCCACGTCAGCCGCCAACATACCTGAGGGAGGAAAACAAACATGATCACTCCTGTGCTCCTCTTGACATCATTATCTTTTATCATTGTTTAATCATTTTCAAATATCAGCACAGCCCATCACTCCCTTCATCCTCTGCTTCATATACAATATAAACACAAGGAATGTTAATTCTCTCACTGCAAACGCAGTATACCTCTTCTTTCAGTCTTTTGATTCGTCTAAAACTTTTCCCTAACATTGAGACTTGTGAGTTACGTGACGTTAATACTAGGATAAACAAAAGCAGCTTTTTATTCTTAAAATATCCTAACTGTTAAGGGCAGACGTCCTGTGTTTTATAGTTCATGATTCAAATTTACGGGCAATCAGCTTTCATCTAAAAAATGTAAAACGTTCTCCCACTCCACCAAACCTGGGTCACTGTAGGTCAACCACAGAGGTCCTTAACCCCTTGAGCATGACGATGGGCCCCCTGAGCACCACTGTACGACCCTTGAGCACGACGACGATATCACCCTAACTGGCCAGTTCCTGTAACACGATGGCTGGGTCACGACGCTGTCTCTTCCCTTTACAGCTTGACTGGAATTCCTTGCCTTCCAGCATCTGTGGTCAGTTCCTCTCTGTCTAAATCGGAAGACTCCCCTGCGAGGTGGTAGTTAAAGTCTAGCCTCGTCTCACTGTATTTTAATTTCAGTTTTCTGAATTTGTTTGGATACAGTTTTAACCAACCATAGATCTGACCACAGCTGGAATCTGTTCATGAGGCTCTTCAAGATATCGAACACTCCATATTTCCCATTTACAGTTTCATTATCACCCGGAGACGAAGTTCAGGCGTGATTCGAGTCCATCTGAAGTCGTGAACAAATGGGTCTCCAAGTTACTGTCCTGCTTGGTTTGACTGACAGAGAACGAGTATTGCATGGCTCCTCTCCGCTATCATCTTTCGTTCCTCGTAGGGTTCGAGACTATGTTTTCCCAGATATCCTGGCTATTTGCTGTGGCAGTCAGAGCAAACACTACCTGTCCCCGAGCGACCTATCACTGCCCTCCACTAGCCTGCCACTCACATGGAACAAATAGGGTCAAGAGGGGACGGACCAAGGAAAGACAAGAGGCCGCGCCAGGCTATGGCCTGGTGAATCTTTAACAGCATGGAACAACCACTATTTTCTCTGATCTCTTGTTATCCACTCAATTGCTCTTCCCTGGCCAATGTTTTCACTTTCCTGCCATCTGCCATTTTCCCTTCCCTCCAGCCCCACGGCCGTAAGAGCTGCCACCGGCTGAAGTATCTATCGTGCAGAATAAATATGAGGCAGAACCCCTACTCCTTCGTCGTCAGTGCAAGCGAGTCTCCATCGGACGACCGATTCTCAATCGTGGTTATCCTAACAAAAGTGAATTTTGGCCAGAGGGTTTTCTAAGATATTCTGGCTTGGAAACATTCTGGACTATTAATAATGACTTAGGGATAATCGAATCTACGGTTATTCTCGGTCCGACAGAGACAAGGTCTTGGATATTCTGGCCAACGGCTATTGTAGGATCAGAATATCCTATATCGATGATATTCTGATTAAGATGTTTAAGGAAGATGATGTCCTTACCCAATGCCATTACGGGCTGATGACAATTCTCTGCGGGTTGCACTAAACCACCACAGCGAAACAGGCGCCACCAGTGGGGTGAAATTCGCATGTCCTGTTGATATAATAAACGTACATGATATGCGGATATAAACACTTCAGTCACTATTCAGACACGTCTCAGAGACAAGGCAAGGCAAAACGACCAAACCCCAGCAATAGCTAATGTCTCTCCATAAGACTGAAACATTAATACCGACTTTAAAACGGCCACGGCTTACTGAGCAAAGGAAACCCAAACCAGTCGAAAGAAGGAAATGACTACCAAAAGATACAACATTCAGAGAAGAAGAACAAGAACCATAAATGAAAGAAACAATATTGCTATCCAGGGATGGTGTGCACTACTAGGCCATGAAGAGAAGAACAGGGTACCTACACAGACAACGTGAAGGAGATAAGAAACAAACATTAGAATCACTGAGTCGAAAATCACCATAAGACAAACGACCCAAAGGCCTTTGTCTACAACTGTGATCTCCCATGCTGCACACGGCTGGAGTTCACCATCACGCCGTAAAGACCCTGAGAAAGCCATTAACAGCAGAGCCAAACATTCTCCTCCAAGACCAGAATCTTGCAACTCCACGTTTTTAAGTAAGAAACAGAAAACACTATAACCGGAGTAATTAATCATTTTCTAGAGACAGATATTGCTCTGGCGTTGGAGTCTTGAGAAGTTTAAAACTGACTAACACGCTTACACTTCATACACTGTGAAGTAAAGCAGTTCTAATTCACTGCCCTCATAGAAGCACTGACATCATACATCATCATCATAACTCTCGGGACACTCCCACAATGTA
>JAUTXX010054263.1:4052-17702 GCA_032273605.1 Panulirus laevicauda
GATATCCGTGAGGCAAAGCGTTCCTTTATTCAAAGGAAGTGGGATAGCCTCTCTTCGTCATTCACTGATAGAGTTTTCTGGTCTTAAACAAAGGGCATCTCTAACAACATCTGTCGCTCTACCTTTCCTTTGCTTTTCCGTTCTGACGGAACTGTAGCTGTCTCTCCCGTTTCTCTTGTTACTCCTCCTTGGATGACTCTAATATTTCTTCACCTCCTGATGCTCCTACTAATGCCACGCCCCTTCCCTGATGGCATCCATCCCCGTGTCCTGAAAGAGTGTGCTTTTGAACTTGCACCACTGCTTGCTTGTCTGTTCCGTTTCTTGGAAGCATGCGTTGACAAATCCACTCCTCAAGAAGGGTGAGCATTTTGACCCCTCTAACTATCGTCCTATTGCTTTGATATCTACCATTTTCATCGTCTTTGAATCGCTCCTCAACTCTCCTATCCTCAGACACCTTAAATCTCACAGTGCTCTCTCTCTGACCATCAGTATGTCGTCCGTAAGGCGAGATCCACTGGTGATATTCTTACCTATCCCCGAAAGATTCTACGAAGTCCCTGTGTAATTGTCCTTGACATATCCAAAGCTTTGACAGGGTGTGGCATCGGGATCTCATCTCTAAGCTGCCCTCTTTAATGGCTTCCCTTCCTCACTTTGCTCTTTCATATTAGGTTCTTCTCCGGCCAGTCTCTCTCTGTGGTGTTTGATTCATTTGCCCTCCCCCTTTCACCATGAACAACGGTGTCTCTCAAAGTCCTATCTTATCTCCTACACTTTTTCTCCTTTTCTATCAATGATTTCCTGTCTTCTGCAAATAACCAAATGCGCTGACGACTCAACACTGCACTCATTCGCATCCTTCAATTCTGCACCTTCTACTCTCGCTCGATCTGCATCTTGTCTTGGCACAGCATCCTCAATAAACTAAGACCTAGACAGGATGTTTCAGTGGGGTAGACGAAATCTAGTTAAGTCTAACACCGCCAAGACCCAGTTTCTACCCACCTCTCTGTCGAAAACTCCTCACAACCGTGACATCCACTCCTTTTAGAAGCCCCATATTACGGAAATAGCTGAGTCTCCCCCCAAAAAACTGGGATTACTGTTCAGATGTCGAAATTTCGTTTCTTCTGGACACTTGCTCCGTTCATACAAAGGATTGATTCGTACTCGTATGGAGTACAGCTCTCACGTCTGGGGTGGCTCCAATTATACATCCTTACTTGACAGAGTTGAGTCGAAAGCGGTCCGACTTATAAACTCTCCGATGCTAACTTTGAAATATGATTCTCCTACCCTACGCCGCAATGTTGGCTCCCTCTCCCTTTTCTATAGATGTTCCTTTGGTTTTTGCTCCCGAGAGCTGGCTGCTTGTGTGCCCCCACCACTAGCTAGACCCCACAGCACACTGGCAATTCAAGGGTGAGTCTTTTTGATAACTTTTCTTTCCCTACATCTCGAAGGTTTGGAACACTCTACCTTCTCGTGTCTTTCTCAATAACTATGACCTGGCACATTCTAAATGACATGTTTTTCACTTCATCCAAAATTCGTAAATACTTTCCCCTACCCCTTCTTTTTCCCTTTCATAATCCTCTCTACATTTCAATTAAGACCCGACGTTGATGGGAAATTTGTCCATGAATGGGGCCTTCATCATGTGATTAAAAGTTTTCTACTCAATAGTTGACAAAGTATCGTTCCTCACGTCCACATGTGGCAGTGTTGGTACAAACATCTGGACACCAAGACTGCTCAACTTTACGACCTTGCTTCCGTGTAACTGTCTTATCACAACAAAATCTTCCGTTATCTTTGTTCAAACGAAACATGCTCACAATTTCAACAACTGCAAGATGGCAAATTCAGGTTGTGGTCTAGTAAAATAAAAAAAAATGTTTCTTTCTCTCGCTCACAACATTATGAAAATTTACAATAACGACGGAGTGTTGTCACAGCCAACGAAAATCCATTATCAAGTGTGACATCTGTAGCCGCCTACTTATAGACAATTAGTTTTGTTTTAATGCTAAAGTTAATGATCTTAATATGTAACATATCATAAGGTACACAACACTAATACATGAGATCCAAGATATATTGGCACGTCTCAAGTTATTCATTCTCATCATTCAAAAACACATCGAACCTATGAGCCTACAAAGGATCCATATTCAATCAAAGATCAAATGTTATCAACAAAGAATTAAAAGCTACTATAAGTAATCACATCACTTATCCCCCTTTTTCTTTGGGTCTAAACACTTCTTGCTATAGTGATGTCTTCCACTATCCTCATTATCAACTAAAAAAAAACTAATCTTAGTTTTACATTTACAAACTTTTCCATTGCGTACTTAACTCTATTACACTGTCACGTAATTCCTCGGGGACGGTCGCCTCCCCTCCTGTTCACATTTCCCTCCTTCCACAGCGAGGCTGTAGTGTATGGGTTCACCTCTTCATTTTCAGTCCTATATTCTTTATGCTGCTCAACGTCCTCAACATGCCTACGAAAACGGGTAATTGCCTTCTGAATGTCCTCAATACTTTCCCTGAAGCATCTAACTTTACGTGTTGAATTCAGAGCGCATTCAAGTCATCCGATTAGTTATATACTTTGTCCTGCAGCCGTTTTGCTGCGGCAACAATCTACACCATTACTTGTTGTCTCTAACGTGATGTTCTCCTTCACACCTTTTCTCCCACACGTTGGCAGTTAGATGGTGAATCTTCTACTTTGCAGTGCAGTTTCTTTCCTTCACTGTTTCCTTTGCTACACTCCCCAGTGTCTTACGGTTGAGCAGCACGTATCTGTGATTCTCTTCTGGACTTTCACAAGCCTTTATCATGCACGTTGCCAGGGTTACACCAACAGGTTGTCCTGATCTGACGTTACTTCACATTCCAACGAAAATTGTCTTTTCCTATTGAAATGACGTTCCACTGCCACCCTGACACTCCATGCCATGTGACCGCACCAGTTCCACTCATAACGCAATACCGGTTCTTCAACAAACTGTTCAGTTCTCCTGTGTCCCACTCAACTGATGAATATCTTATGCGGACCGTATCCCCTCATGCTATGTGGTTTTTCTTCTCACCTTAGGCTTCGTGGCGCCTCACACATACGAATCTAATTTCGTTAAAAAGGAAGTTAGGATCCACTGTTAACCAGGTATATGATGACAATAACCTTTGTGTACGCTTTCGTGTCTCCGAGACAACCTCGTTACCATAGCCTTGAATCCTTTAGTTGTTAATAACTTCATTCCTTGATCCCATTTTACAGATAGATAGGACCCGTTGCGATCTTCCCTAAACGGTAGATCAGACTCATTGTTCTACCTTCCCAGTGATGTAGCCTGCAACAATTGCTCATCGAGAGATGTTGGTACATCACTGGGTACGTACAACTTTCTCCTTTCTGAGCTGTTTCTTCCATTCAGCTCCCTCCTTACGGCGTCGATACCGTCTCAAGGATTTATTCCAACTCCCTCGTGTATTCAATTTGCATTTGTTTTATGTCTGCTTTAAATCGCAGAAAAAAAAGAAATCTTCCAATTATCATCTCTAGCTTCCTCACTATCACTTTGTCTACTGTGTTCATCCACTTCCCGCTTCCTTCTCTTTTTTTCTTGAAAACTTTTTCTCTTTAATTTTGTTGTAAGGTCTGGATCATCTGCCTGGGAACCGTTCCTCTGATAGCTGTAGGTCCCTCTCTACGACATGCATCTATTCAAGGTCCCCTCAGCTAGCTACAATACTCGTAACCTGCTGCCCGCCACCACTTGCCGAAGGCATAATGTAAATCTTGATTACGAAGGAAAGCGTGTAATCAGACTAAATCACTCACGTAAGTCAAGGAAACTGACAGATGGATGAACGCGTCACAAACTTTAATGTACACTTCAAGTGACCGTCTTGCGCAAAGTGAAGTGATACACAAACGATACCAAACTACACAAAATTCTATCTGACACAAGTCACTTACGTCACTTATGATAACAGGTACAAGAGACTGACTCGGAACAATCTTGGCTTGACTTTGTCAGTCTATAATCATTGATCCCGACGGTCTACAGGTTTCACACGTTAACAACGATTTGGTCTGGACAGTACCTCAGAACATCGACATAGAACTTCGCTTCCTTACGCCCACATTCAAAGACTAGTCTTAAATGACCGTATAACTAGGCACTGTTGCCCGTCCTGACTGCCACATGAAACATCAAGCCGACGACTGGAGATTACTGTCAGTATCCACATGAGTCCTTTTGCTGTCCAGAGGAGAACACTGGGTCTCCAGAGACTTCTAGCCGTCCACAGGAGAACGCTGGGTCTCCAGTGACACCTAACCGTCAGCGGAAGAACGCCAGCCGTCCACGGGAGAACTCAAGGTCTCCACACACACACACACACACACACACACACACACACACACACGCCGGCTTATAAAAAGTTAATCAAATAGGAAGTTTCTCGCAGACAGTAGTTTCCAGTACCCCGTGAAGTTACTATACAGTCTTACGGCTTTCTTGGGTAACCAGATATAATCAGTACTCACACTAACGCTGTTCTCCATCACTGGTACATGATAATGAAAAAAATTCACCACCCACTTAACACTTCTATCACTGGTGCAAAGTATGAGAAACATGCTTACAAACATGAGACATTTTTTCAATGATCGAGGGCAAGCTTATCCAGCAGATAGAAGTAGTTTTACACTTCAGACAAGTGCTGTACCTACCCCCACGGCTCACACACGGCTACGTGCCGTGTGTGTTGCTTCATGTAACAGAGGAAGCTGATGTATAAGGCAACACGAACACTTGTTGCCTGGGTTTTGGTTTGCTATGCTGCCCCGAGCACTTGGATTGCTCTGGCCTCCACCTACCTTCGTTTCTATTACCTGTCCTTCACTTATCAGTCAATCCCATTACCCTCTCAGGTTCCGAGTCAGTCACTCGCCTGCCTGCTCTCCAGCCACACATGCAGACGTGCTATTAATCACGGACTTTGTAAACTCGGTCGTTGAACTATCCAACGGGCTATTTAGTTCATTACATTATATGACTCGGGAAAAATTAATGTTCAGTTGCCTTTACTGCTTTGTGAATAAATCATCGATTATAATTCAAGAACGAAAAGCCTGATAAGCTTTCAATACATGTGACCTCATTTACTGACATATAGATGTATGAGAGAGGGGAAAAAGTAGTCACATAACAACGCTTGATATGAAATATGAAAATCTAGAAATAGGAAACTCGAACCAGATTTATATGCAAAGAGAAAAAAAGCATCGACTTGTATGGGCTTTTTCTACCTATTATTGACTGACTCTGTGTGGATCACTGGAAATAGGTCGCTGATACGGTCACACGTCTCATGCCTTCGACAACTGTAAGCCGCAGATCTCACATGGGATTGACTTTGGTCTACAAAGTTAGTCTAACTTTTACAACAGAAGACCATCGGTGATTATGAGAGAAAAGCACACCCACCGAGATCCTACCGATGGCTGGACAAACATAAATGTTACATTACATAAACAGATTATTCAGAACTCCGACAACTGTGGTGTACAGTATTGCAAACAGGTGTCAGGAGCCAGGCGAAGGCTCGATAAGGACAGTGGAGAGGGATCGTAGACTATCTTGATCTCCCAGACATAAGAAAATTAATATGGCACAGGTAATTACAGAACCCTCCAGAATAAACAAATAAAGATTATTCTACTTCTTTGTAGAGTCTGATAATCTGATTATATTTAAAGAACAATAATAATCTTACTACAAGACTTCATGGTTCAGTGATTTAGATGACGAGCGCACAGGACACGTTCTGAATGCCTTGGACGCAGATTCAATGGAATCTAAACCAGTGAGTCGTTCAGGCGCCTACTTGCCTGATCATCTTGTGGAATCTAACGATTATCCTGGACAGAATTTCAGTCGACAATTCACACAATATTGTTGTGGGTTAACATCGTCTCCGCTGGTTGGAGAACCCACCTGCTCTCTGTCTCCTCTGCATTTTCATTTCTTATCTTTCTTTCTTTTTTCTTTTTCATAGCGACCAACACAGATAAAACATGCCCCACAGATGGCCATCTCGATTGACACGAAAATAGTGTTAGAAAAAGAATGAAATGAATTAATCAATTTATTTTTTTTAAACATAGAAAGGTTGTAAGAAGAGAAGACGAAAGAGTAGAGTTCGTCAGCTTCCCTGTTTGAAAAAGGAATAAGGAAATAGGAACAAGGAGCGTTGTCATACTTCGAGGCTGTGTACAGTGACTGCATCAAAGTAGTCAATCCAACCTGTATGACAGGGATTTACCATTGGTGACACGTTCCCTATGCACAGGAGGAGGACTTGGGAGTTTCAGAAGGTTCTCTTCTATAATACAGACGACGGATCTGTATAACGAGGATTATGTCACTTTTCGACCCTTAAGGATTAACGAAACAATTGCATCAGGTTGTGTTAGCACTGATACAAATGTTTCTGACAATCAATATTGTGTGCAATCTACCCATATAATTGGTTTGTATGATTTCGGGTACGAGATATAGAGTACAAAACCTCTGATCAGAAAAGAGGATGTGGGGGGATTAACGTTTCCTGCTTTGAGGAATTCATACTCACTTCTGTAATGCTCTTACTGAACAATTCGCAGCAAGTAATTCAGGCTATTACAGAGCTTAGTATTGGGTGTGATTGTATCAAAAAAGAATCTCAAAAGAAAAATATCTGTTTAGCACAGTGTTCACAAACGAAACTTCAGAGGAAGTTAGGAGAGGAGAGTGAGTGGCTGTGGCTAGGTTAATGCTCAGGATCTGTTCCTTGTCAGTGTGGTAACTCCTCTGCTGGGCAACGCTAGGACGGTCCAGTCAACCAAACATCGTGTGTCCGGAAGGTTTTTGAGAGTAATTCTATTTATCAGATTCAGTTGGCAGTTAGGCAGAAATTGTAGAGCAGTCTCACGTACAGCAGTTACCCTGGAGATTGCAAAATGCCCTGTGTAAAACGCAGGCAATTTTGCAATTTTCACTTCCCACACATAGGAGAGTGACTGTTCATTAATAAAATAAAAATTTCTCAGTTCTGATGGTCTGATCTGTCCAATGTGCTGCATCTTGGGAATTAAAGTGAGGAAAAGTGCGAATTTCCAAAGAAGTCTGTGACGTCAGAAAATGTCTTTTTTATCAGTTGTGTGATAAGCAACTGCGCTAGAAGCTTGTGAAGACGCATCATGGAAAACATGGTTACAATTCGGGTTTTCTGTAGGATTCATCTTATGTAACTTTATATTGATCATGCCTTTATTGTTCATGAGCTGTTTTACTGTCATTATTCAAGAAGTAAGTGGGTAACTTCGTCCCAACCTACTTTAAGTCTACAAGTCTCGTGGGTATACATTTTGCCTTTATTTGTGACAGGTGACAACAAGCTTAATTGGTCAAACACTGATGATAAGATCGACAGCATTTCTTTATGCCTTGGGTGCCAAGAACCACAGAGTCAGGGAGTTTAAAGTTTAGCTTCATATCCCGCACATTGCAGCGTTAACCTAATATAGCTGTTATGTTAGACCTTCATAGCCAGGGGAGTACTAATCTATCTTCTCAAGATAGTCTCGTTGAACACCCTCGTTTAGATCGCCTCTTTAGCATTTTTCGTAAATCAGGAGTAGTAGTTTATGGTGGGAAGATGTCCCAAAGGAACATCCTCATGAGAATTTGTGACGTATGATTTCCTGATCATTATTGTCAGAACTTCCTGCATGTATGTCTATCATGGCTTGTGGTTAGAAGTGTATCGAAGAGGGATAGGGGCAACCGGGGCTCTCTCTCTCTCTCTCTCTCTCTCTCTCTCTCTCTCTCTCTCTCCCATCCTTCCTCCTCTTCCTCTTTGAGCGACACAGTATGCTATGATCTATTTACTCAGTGATAACGATGATTCATTTATATTTTTTCGATGATTTCATCCATTCTGGTCCCTCGGAAGGAAAATAAGAGATGAATGTTTACGTCTACTTAACTCTTTCAAAGACTTACGCTGGTGATCAATGACACTACCTTGCCAGTTTCATCAACAAACTAAATCATAAACAGGTTTATCATAACAAAATGTTCTTCAGCTGATAATGTATATTGATTTGTTTCAACGAATAAAACTCTTAAGATTATTCTTATCAGCTCTTTCATGTTATCATGCTTAACATGCTTCTGTGTTACAGCTGCATTGTCTTAGAATCTTACTGATAGTGATTTCATATAACATGAAGATAAATCGATAAGTGGTAAGTTCTCGAAGATACACCGCATTGTTATGTACAACACTTTGTTTTCATACCTTCAGTAACTTTGGCGAGAGCATAATTCGCTCCACTCCTTCTTGATCAAATCCTAAATACGCGCCTTATTTTTGAAGAAATAGGCCACTGTTGCATCAGAGAGTTACTGATTTGCATCGATAAGTGAAAAGAGAAATGTTTTCTTGAAACGGGTTTTCGTACCAGGGACACAGCGTAAAATCTCTTTCATAATCTAGGAAGCTAACCATAAGGAAGGCTTCGGTGATGCCTACCCTATAAGAAAAAATTTTCATCATACAATTCAGCAGGATGACCCACAGTTTTGCAGCCAGGGAGGTGCCTGTCATAAACGGATTGTGACCCATTTCATTACTGCAGTTAAACACCACGAGCAATAGAGTCGTTGATCTATCCTTATGATGCGGACGGTAGTGGTAAATACGACCTTGAAAAACATTAATTACGTTCACAGTGAAATTATATCAGCTTAAGTTTGGATCATTTCATGATGAAGCTGCAGAGTCTTTCATTTTGATTTTATAATTTAGTGAAGTATTTTAGCTGACCTAAGGCCATAGCATAATTGCTAGGAAGTAAGGACAATCCATCTTCCAAGGTAGTCTTACCTATCACTGGTGTCCAGATAAGTCTGGTAAGAAAGACTGTTGTACGGTGGAGGTTTTGTAACTCCACTGCTCTGTTCAGGTCCCTGAGTATATGTACTGGTATATTCGCTTCGTCTGTCACATCCGTGACTTTTGCTGGAGCCACTTCAGTGCACTACGTTCTCGTTCTTGTGGCGTCTGAATTTCTCTCGGATTTATGGATCAGTCATTTGGAATATGACCGCAGATTTGATATCCATCAGAAGTGTTGCATTGCTTAACTTTTCTTTGGTTGGGAGACCGGTGACAAATTCTCCGTAATGGTCTGCATCTGCCACAATATATTGTGCCTCCGGCTCGGTCCTCATTCAATCCCTCATCGGCCGAGGGATCGTTAGCTAGTTATAGTTTTCTCCAGAGCCTCCATGAGTCTGTGGGAGTTATTGTCATTAGGCAGGTGATCCAGGACGACGGCCAATATCCTCTTCTTTCTATTTCCTGAGCAGACCACGAGTCTACAATCTCCCATGTCTAGGAGGCCAGACACTGCTACAGTCTGACCGCGTCGGCTGCTTAAGTTGTCACTTGTTCACCAGAGATCCTCACTCAAAACCATTCGTTCTGCTCTTGGTCAGAGAAAGCTCACGTCACTCTCTCTCTCTCTCTCTCTCTCTCTCTCTCTCTCTCTCTCGCTCTCTCTCTCTCTCGTTCTTTCTTAGAATTTGACCCTTACACAGTTGTAGTTGGCAAAACTGTGGATCAGGTGGTCGACCATCTGTCCTGTGACGGACATGACTGATTGCTGACCGTCAGGGGAAATAGTTTCCGCTCATTTTTTTCCAGAGCTGAAGCTGTGTGATCGTTGCCAAGTTCACATTCTAGGCATCGCTAACATGTAGCGTTGCTCTCAGCAGTGAGAGTGTCTAGGTGCTGACACATCTGAAACACTGACGTAGCTCTGGCAATCTTTGTTTACACCTTGGCAGGATGTTCGTTGTCGCAAAACACAAATGTTTTGGCTGAGTGTCCGTCCTGCTTGCTTGATCCTTGCCTATGACACTTGGCTTCGGATCACTGGAAGTTTTCACTGGAGGAGAAGTGCTGGTAGTTACCTTTTTCGGTAAATTTTGGCTAATGCATCGTACCACAGCAGCCTTCTGCTTTAAGGCAGAGGTTAAACTGGCATGAGTATTTCTTATGACGTCTTCATCCTTTGGTCTTAGTGAGGTGTTGTGTGGAATCCTTCTTTATTTGTTCCATTGAATAATCTTACGTTAAGGGAGCGATGGCGTAGCCATTATACCGTATTACCGAAATTTATATGTCCGAAAGGCTTTACGGATGGGCTTTAAACTTGTTAAAAATGTTGGGTATGACTAAAGGGCATAATCCGAACACTCTTTTATGTAGTGCTTTCCTAAAAGTGGTACGTTCTAGTTTACACTTAACAGACTTTGTCTGACACAGGATAAACAGTCAGAGACCAGACAGGTCGCCACGACCACAGTGACAAGACAGGCCAGTACTGGGTGGGATTTTGGGGAGGGGAGCGCCCTTCAAGGAGTAGGGATTCGGCGAAGGGAAGAACAGTGCATGATGGGGATGAAGGGGAGGGGGTGGCGGGAGGGAAACTGTGAAGGGTTTGCGGGATCGGTGGAGGGGATTGGTGCAATGCAGGGTCGGAGCAGGGGAGTGCACTTCTAGGGATGGGGTAGGGGCGCTTGAGAGGAAGGTAGTGCAGGGGGTCAGGGAAGCGGAGGGCCGTGAAGCGGATGGAGAACATATGTTGGAGGAGATGTTTGTGTGGACTGCGTCCGACATTAAGCGCCCAAAATGACTGAAGCTTCAAAGTCCAAAGTGATCGAAGCTTTCAAGCAAAGTAAGGCGGCTGTGGAGGCCAATGATGATCATGTAGCTTCGCAAATGTCAAAAATCTCAATTTGGATGAGGCAATTTACGTAGCAGTATATGTTGGAATAGATAGTTGGCTCTGTTGACATTCTACACTTACAGCTTGAGGTTCCTAATGAGATACAGGTAATCATCCGACAGGTTGTTAATTCCGACAGGTTATATGTTGAAGGTTTCATATATAATAGCAGATGACAATGGTCTTATCTAACCTGATCCTCGCCTGCATAACTCTTGGGGAGGAGCCAAGGCTTCTCTGTAAGCTGGCCATGAAGTCTGGCAGTCTGTGGTAAGTTTGGGAGCTGGTCATGTGAGACAGAACGTGAGGCTTATTGTAGGGATTTCATCAAGATCATTACTATCACTCACTAATGTCTTAATGGAGTCCTATGAAGAGTACCCTCAGTAGATTTCTCCTCCAAACTTGAGGAGCTCAAGACTGAACAGTTTTGATTTGGGCAATTTATGCCTATTAGAATTTACTGTTTCCCTTCTAGTTATTGGTTGCTGTCACATTTCTTCAAAGTTAACTTTCGTGTTTCCTCATATTCTAGATGAGAGTCAGACTCGAGTTTTATAATCTTCCACAGTTTCATTTTGCAGTTCCTTGAGTTTCATAACACAAAAGACCTAAGCAATTGTTCTCTTGAAAAGTTGGAGCAGCTATCTCCTACCCTGATGCGTCAACCAGGTCGACTGACACCAGCAGTTCACAGTATATGACAGTCTAAAAAGGCGCGGTTGTCCTGACATATCTTGGCCGTCACAATGGCTTTACATATGGTATTCATGTTTGCACTGAGTGAGCTAAGTAGGTCTTTTGTTTGTTTTAGTGCCTTACGCATTCAGATCATGCAGGATGTGTACCTACCAAACTCCGTCCTGAGGGTGTCCTTCTCTGAAAGGACAAACATCCTAAAACTATGAGATGAATACCTCTGCCCTTCAGAATACCACAACTTTCTATTGAAGCTGCTGGACACCAGAGTTTACGTAAGTGGCTAGACTAACACCCGAGCCTCTTTTGAGAAAAGCAATTCCATGTTCAATGAAAGTTATGACCACATTGTTATTCAAAGTTCATAAGTGATCAGGAACTTGAATAATGTCAGCTTTACTTTCATCTGGGGAACAACCATCATGGATGTCATTTCTACCGAAAAATTGATGTAGTCAAACCACGCATGGCCTCTTGTATGAACTGAGTTGTGGAGTGAGATGAGAAATTTAGCAGCTTTGCTCTGCTCGATTGACCTGTTTTAATCATCTGTGTATTAAGAGTATTGGCAATCTCACCAGGAGTGGTCTGTAAATGTCCCTCTATGATTAACGTAAAGGTGAACCTAAACTGAACAGTGTGTGACCATGTGTCAACCAAGTTCCTGAGTCCACAGAGTAACTTAATGCTGATTAAATAGCCGTGCTAACACCTGATTCATAGGACCATATGGGGAATCGCTTCGCCCTTTGCTAAGGTGCTCTATGGATCAGTGTGGAAACCAGACCACCTGGATGTTTAAAGGCTCTCCCACCGTCCTCCCACGGCTAAGACTGTAAGCGGGAGCAACAGCACATTCACGAACAAGCTGTTAGCTTGTTAACAACATTAGTGTCCAGGACAGGTTGGTAACACTGACTGCTAGCATGTTGGTAGCAGTGGAATGGGCGAGGCTTGTAGCATGCTGGCAAACAACAGGTCCCGACGGTTTGCTGACTGAACAGACACAGACGAGACGACACAGCAGTGAATAGAGAAGTGGCAGTGGAGTGGACGCTGGAGCAAACACTGCTCCTCAAAGACATATACCGTTCACATCCCGTATCATGGGATGCCAAGACTAGTGATTATAAACACAAGAGGAAGACCCCTGGAGGACTATTGCTGCTGCAGGCAGTATCATGGCATGTAGTAACGTCATGTCCGATACCCTAATTTACCGCACGTTTTCTCCGTCGCAGTGACGGACGCATCCAGAATCTCCGACGACGACGCTGTGTCTTGTGTCCACTGTCACACAGTAGTGCCAGCTGAGGCTGGCATCATGCTGGACACACACCTGCCTCGTGTGGACACTCTCACCTGCCTCGTTTGGATACACTCACCCGCCTCGTGTGGACACACTCGCCTGCCTCGTGTGGACACACTCACCCGCCTCGTGTGGACACACTCACCTGCCTCGTGTGGACACACGCACCTGCCTCGTTTGGACACACTCACCCGCCTCGTGTGGACACACTCACCTGCCTCGTTTGGACACACTCACCCGCCTCGTGTGGACACACTCACCTGCCTCGTGTGGACACACTCGCCTGCCTCGTTTGGACACACTCACCCGCCTCGTGTGGACACACTCTTTGCTTCACCTCTGTTGTCTGCGTCATCCTTACAGGTTAGCCAACAATGGTCCCAGCTTTGCTGCCATCATGCATTCGAGCATGTTGCTGACGGTGTTAACAGCCAATGTTCGAGGGTTCGTGTGGACGCGCCTTAACGATCACATGGCACGTCCTGGAATGACTCGTATGAACCACAAGTCTTGCCGACACGTGAAGCAGAACACGGCTCTGGAGTGAACCTCCTCCTGGAGTAGTTAACGCAGTTCACAGTTTACTAAATGGTGGCCTAGTCTTTACCCTATGGTGTCAAAGAGTGCTCTCTCTCTCTCTCTCTCTCTCTCTCTCTGCAGGTGGAACAGTGTTCTACTGACTGTAACGGATCCACTGACATGGTTTTCTTTTCATAATGACCAGCAAGAAACGCCCTACTGCTACAATGAATAATGACCCACATTTTAGTAA
>JAUTXX010054372.1:0-17698 GCA_032273605.1 Panulirus laevicauda
CAATGAGAATATATATATATATATATATATATATATGAGATGACTACGAGTATCACAGGAAAAGAATACTTTATAGAATATGGAAACCTAACTTACTTAACCAATCATGGCTGAGGCAACGACTATTAACAAGTGGAACAGTTGAGGGCGTGGCGGGACAGTCAGCCTTCCCGTGGGGATCGAGGTTATTACAATGTAGCACAAACGTCACTTAGGGTGATTTGTAAGGGTCACTTTCCCCCGTACACAAAATCCCACCAGGCACTGCCTACGGTAAGGCCAGGCTAACTAGATCAGCCAAGCATATCTGGCTTACTTCTTTGTACTGAAGAGGATGATGGGGGTCTGGATAACGTTTCAATCATTTCGTTCTCTTTATCATCTGTATTTTTCCTAGTTAACCATATCCTAAAGAGAGACGTGGAGTTGTAAATACGTTCTCTTAAGTTTAGCCCAGTTACCCGTTTGTCCTACTTTTCAGCTATCATGACGAGGGTTAGCAAAGAGGTTTATATACGTTCAGTTTCAAGTGTTTCGAAGCAGCTTCGTATCGCGTGAACTGTTTCAGATAAGGCAATGCCAGGGAACGGAGCCTAACTGAATTTCAAGTCGATGTCTTACTAATACAGCGGACATCAGTGTCGCAAAGTAGTATCGCATGCAAGGCCGTGTGGCGATCGAGGCTAGCTAGGGGGTAAGTGGTATGGAAGACTTGCCTAACTCTAGACTGGATGGCAAGAGGCGTTCATTACATGAAGTAATACACGAGTGGAGCAGTTAAATGTGACCCCTGCGGCACCGGTACATGGAAAGTTCCCGTGAAACAAGAGGCAAGGATCAACTTGACAGGCTCATTATCAAACAAGGGCTCGAAACTGGAGCAATGCGGTTCGATCCTTAAGCACAACGGTTCAACCCTTTAGAAAAACTATTCGATCCTTCATTATGATGGCTTGGCCTTTAACCCTAAGAGAGTTAAGGTGCTTTCATGAAGTTCCTTCGAAGCCAGAGTCACACACTATATAAATCATATCTTGTGCTTCCTTATCCTATATTCTACTCTGAATATCTCAGTGAAATTATCGTTATTTCCGACCCATCGTCATTAGCCTATCGCGCATACAATTCTCTCACTTGTGGATAATGTACTGACTTTACAGTTTCATTTACGAAGTGATAACTGTTGCCTCTATAATAACCCTCCTTATCAAAGGATCCAACGGCTGAGCATAAAACTTGCATGCAGAGCGAAAGCACCTCGACAGCATACCACAGCACGTCCATGCAGCCACACCAAATCATCACCAGAGGAAATACAACACTGTTGATCTAATCAAACATGGCCATTTGAGACTTGAAAGACCATCTCCACAGTGAAGATGTATCACCAAGAAGAAAAAGTGTGCTTCACTCGAAACAAATATCAATGGTGGCAATGTGAAGGTTAGAAGCGAGAGGTGAGGCAACCCGCCCCTTGGGGAGGAACGTGAAAAGATTCCACCCAGACTATAACACACTCGCCCTTGATGACTACTCACAAACAACCAACACCACCAAGGTCGCCCTTGCCACCCGGCAGGACTCGCTGGCCCCGGTGTCGTCTGCAGCGACAGGAGTCAACACTGGGTAAGGGACGCCACGTCGATGATCACAGGGATTCAGTAGTATACAACATGGGTACTAATAATGACTGGGTGTGAGGAGCTATGGGACGGAACGAAGCTTCACGGATCTTCTTGTCTCGGATCACGATTTGTGTCCAGTGAGGCTGAACAGTCGAGATATAGTAAGGTGCGTCTTCAACAATTGTGTATCTTAATATTTTCTGGATGTGAGAGATCGATCTCTGCCCAGCAGCTCTATTTTGCTGTATCAGGTTTTCGGCGATTGCTAAGATACAGGAAATTATTGATTTTGATACAATATGCCATAATCCTGTTTCTCATAGTCTCCAATTTTGTAATTACAATACGATTATGACTAACGTATGAACAGTACGACTATATCGATTTTTCGAGCTGCTGTAAATAAAAGCCCTTGGTCAACCCTTACAAAGTGAGTAACGAAATATTTTCAGTAAGGAAAGAGAACCACTATAAGGATGATATCAGCTCGTGCTTTGCCTGAACATGAAGCAGTTCCTAACTCGAGTCAGAATGGTTCGGTGGGCGTGAGCTTGAAGCATTTTCTTACTGGTGTCGAGATAGTTCGGTGGGCCTGAGCTCGCAACGGTTCCTTACAAGTGTCGCGGTGGTTCGGTGGGCTTAAGCTGGAGGCAGTCCCTAACTAGTATCGAGATGGTTCAGTGTGTCTGAGCTTGAAACTGTTCCTAAGAAATGTCCGGATGGTTCGGCGAGCCTGAGCTTGAAGCAGTTCCTTACTAGTGTCGAGATGGTTCGGTGTGCAGTGATTCATATTGATCAATACTGTGTATTGACTGGAAAGTTAATGCGGTGGAGACCAATCCAGAGTGTGGGGTTCCAAGGCCTCTTCACATTGGCCTCATGCCACAGACGTTACCTCTTGTGGTCGCAGCACCAGACCTCCTCTCGCCGCTACACGTAACGTGACCCAATTACAATATTCGTTAGGAAGAAAAACAACTTCTGAATATGGGGCAAGTGGCGAGGGACCCAAGGACGGAAGAAGAGAGGCGTACGGAGGAGTGAAGAGAGAATCGAAGAGCGAGAGAGAGTTCTACCATGAGAAAGTACTATGGTGCTGGGAGACAGAGGAGGAGGGACATAATGAGATAAAGGTAAAGAGAGAGATAGAGGGAGAGAGAGGGAGCACACGTCACACCCGTACCGCATCCGCCAACGACACCCGACGCAACAACCGCGGCACCGCCGTCGAACTTCACTTTCACCTGCTGGTGGCTAGAGGAACGAACGATCCGCCCAGCAAGGAAACGCGTCGCTTGCTCAACACCAACCTCCCTCTCGCGCCTCTTCCCAACCCCGTGCCTCCGACCGACTGTCATTATTCACTTGGGTAAGTGTTCACATGACCCTCCTGCAGGCTACAGCTCCGTTTCTTTGTACTTGGGGAGTACGGTTGGCCTCCCATCCGCAGGGAAGGGAGCCGACGCAGCGGTAGCGAACATAGCGGTGGAACCCTTGATGAACAAGGATGGCTTACAGCTACCTACTTACCCTCTGAGACGCAGAACTGCGATCGAGGGAACTCAGACTGCTTGGTCTGTGCACAGTGTAGAGTGACACTGCTCGGAGACTATCTCTGGCCACAGAGACGGCGCCATCTCAAGACATGGCGTGGTGTGAATAATGTCCGAAATCCACAGGAACTCTCAGTTTCTGGGGAAAATAGATACCCTATACTCGTCGCAAAACACACATGCACGCATATGCATACGTAAGGATGCCACAACAAATACATATACTCACACGCACATACAAGTTCCTGAAGGGATTAGATGCACACAATGAGCTTCCCTCTCACAGGCGGCGTTGCCCAAGCGGTCCCTCACCAACACCTCAACGTTAGGCTCGAGAGTTATGAACTTCGAAAAGAAAGGTCTGTGTAGATAGCCAACCGGTTCGACGCGCTAGTATGGAGCATTTAATGGTATACGTCGGCACGGTCACGTTATTCTTCTCAACCATCAGTGGTTAAGGTGGGTGGGGGTCCGCCACTCGTCGGCAGCAACCAGCAGAAGCAGTGTCGTAACTCCCTGTTGCTCGTCGACTGTCTCAAGGCCAGGCAAACATGTTCTTCTTCAGTAGCCCAGAGATGATGCTCAGGTTTCAGTGGGTCACTTTCTACGAAAACTCGCTGACTGGCTGTCTGCAGAACTTGTTGATCTACTCCCCTGGGGAACAATGTTTTTTCAAGGGGACGCAATTGCTTTAAAGCGTCTGGGGCTGTTTGCAGGAGCCACACCCACTTTCTGCAGCAGGTACTTCGCCAGGACTCTGACCATCTGTAGCTACGACACCGTCAAGGACTTGGGGAAAGACAACATGATTTAGAGATAGAATCTAGAACGTTACTCTTAAATAATCGGCAACAGGAGGCATCCACTGATCAGCCCAAACCAAAGGAACACACTGCTGGAGGTGGAGTCTACCTACGGCCTGTGCACAAACCACAAGACACCAGCCTGCGGCAGGAGTACCTCGCTGCTACTGAGCGATTACCTGAGGGAAATTTTCCACGAGAATTTGGACGATGTTGAGAGAGTGAGAGAGAGACAATTACACACACACACACACACACACACACACGTTACCCAAACGTCTAAGACATGCACACAGACACCGTCGATCAAGCCACAATTTACGACAAAATCCAATCAAGAATCCGGACTCGAATCTAACCTTTTTAAAACCCCTACTGGCGGCCCCGATCACAGCACATAGCAATAAGAGCATAAACAATCACCATTCGTACTCCTGGTCGAATTACAGTCTTAGAGATTTATGCGAAGAAATGGTAATTTGACATTAAGGTTACTAGCAGACTATTGTCTTTACACAGCACTGTATTCTAACCACATAACTAGATACATCTTGACCAGAAAACGTTTTAGATAACCCCAAAGACTATAAACGTTTATAGTCTTTGAAGTAACCCAAACTTAGTTATGCCATCAACCCTATCCGCTACCCTACTCAATCTTGTTGTTTACTTTATAAGTCTGAACTCATTTCTTTACGTCTATATACAAAGAAAAGCGCGATGTGTTCATAAATCAAGAAGAAATAGAGAATAACAGAAGATAAATGACACTCATGAAGTAAAATTTCATCATATGAATGTACAATGGGATATGTTGTAGGCTGGAGACTCATGAAATATGAGGGATATGTTGACGAAGCTATGAGATCCTGATAGCCTCCCTCACACCGGCCAACAACACCACCTGACGACCCATACATACAAAAAGCCAATTGCGTTGTGATGAAAGCGTAGGATACGGTCAACCATGACGTTTTTGCTAAGGTTTTCCCTTTTCCAGATGATGGTGGCGGCCATCTGGTGCCAGTAGCCGACTCTTTACCGTTCCTGGATTGTACTATAACCCTCCTGAGTTCGTGGCGACCATCTGCCGGCCGAGCCCGACGCTACTGCCTCCTGACGAATGTTAATGTTGACGATGTCATTTCCCTGTCGCTCAGTATCTCCACCACCTGTCTCCCTCTGTCGCTCAGGATCTCCACCACCTGTCTCCCCCTGTCGCTCAGGATCTTCACCAACTGTCTGTCTCTCCCGCAGCGAAAATCGAACTAGTTTTGCTAGTTTAACTAAACTCAGCTGATTACAGGAAGGTTCGGGATGGCGACCACGACCTAGTTCAACACTCACGAACCTTTCTTGACTCTTCACCCCTCACCTTTAGTGTCATGTACTCTCAATAAGTCTATCAAGGAGAGGCCAGAGGTAGTTCAGGAAGTGAGGGTGAGTTCGTAAAGAAGATTGGTCAGGAAGACCTTCTATGATGGAAGCTGCTCAGCGAGAGTCTCTAAACCACCACAAGAAAGGTCGCTCAGCGAGGCTGTCGAATTTGCCCACTGAAATGTTCCAAGAGATTATTTACGGTGCTGTACATTCTTGCGTAGACGACAACCTCTTTCAGTGTATGTCTTAATTACTCAAAGAGGATGATCGTCTTGGTTTTCAGTGAAGTCTTGGGCAGCTGCGTGGGACAACGTGGGGCTGAAGAAGTAATGGTTAGAGATGTGTCGTCGCCAGGGAAGGGGTTGGCTCGCCACCAACATGTAGGCCCGGCTGCTTATCACATCTGGGCCGTCGGGGAGCTGGATGGACGAACACCATGTGAAGCCAACTGGATCGTGGGTTTAAGCGAAGCTTGGTGGAGGTGGGAGGGAAATGTATTTGCAGGTGCATACTGTAGTTATCTATTTTTAATGTATGGGGAGGAAGTTGTGCGCTCATGTGTGTGTGTGTGAGAGAGGAAAGGTATGGCGGTGTAAGTAAGAGTGTGCAAGAGGTAGGGCACAATAGAGTGCGAGCGTAAGGCTCAGTATGGGCGAACAAAAGGAATAAAAAATAGGCAGATATGTGTTTGGGAAAGTAGGGTGCGAACGCACCTCAGTAGAAACGAAATACATAAATGAATAGTCTTGGAAAATGCAAACTCTTTGATACGAGTCTACACCAATGCTTTAGGACCTTGATAACCAGCACAGCTTATGGAATGCCTTCTTCTGGACACAGTCTCGACTCATTTGTCATTATACCGCAATAGAATCCTGAATCCATCGATAACAAACCAAATTATATAATTCGTGAATAACGGCTATGGTCATAAGTTATATAAGCTTCTGAAGACCTCTTAGAGGTGGTGGTACGGTTGTCTCCCGCAGGAGGGCGGGGCACGGAGGGCGTGGCAGAGACGACGGGAAGTATATATGAGAGAGACGCCCGCCAACCTGACATCACTCCTCGCTTGAAACCCGAGAAGAACACATCGAAATGAACCACCTCATCCTCGTGAGTACACACAGTTCTAGCCTATGCCATTGAGGTATGTGTGCGAAGAATGTCCTCAACATTCTTCATGTAAATGATGAGTTACTGGTACTCAAATGCTTCGGATTCAGAAACTCATCCCAACTCATTGGTTCCAGTTCGCTTGCCTGGTGGCGGTGGTGGCTGCCGACAGCTACAAGACGCCCATCCCCATCCTGAAGGACGACCGCACCCAGAACGCTTATGGCGAGTACACCTTCGAGTTCGAGACTGGCAACGGCATCTCCAGGAACGAGGCTGGCAAACAGGCTGACGGTCAGGAGTCATCAGGTGGCTGGAGGTGAGGCTGCAGATGGTGGTGAGGTGCAGGTGGTGGCTGATGAGGTGAGGCGCAGGTGGTGGTAAGGCGCAGGTGGTGGTCAGGTGCAGGTGGTGGCTGATGAGGTGAGGCGCAGGTGGTGGCTGACGGGGTGAGATGCAGGCAATGGCTGTTAGGTGGATGGTAGTGGAACGCAGGTGTAAATGACTGGGAGTCTGGACGTCTGACGCAGCGGGAAGGATATAGGAACCAAACATAAGCAACGAGTGGTCGGTCATGCAAGAAACAACTTGTGACAAGCAAACTGTGCAATTTGCTTGAATTTGAGGGATAAGTCGAAGCCTCAATCACTGACGGTCCGTAATTTGGTTTAATTCACTCCAGTCAAATTGCTAAACCTCGAAGTTAAACCATGATAACCCAACAGTCTTATGATTTACCTTCAAGGTTTAATAGCTTTTCATGTCAAACTCTTTTACATCAAAAGAACTTGCAGATTTATTCACAGTTTACAATTATGTTTATTAATGTTCATTATATTCAAAACAGACTCTAGCTAATCAGGTTCAACATTAAGTGTTCATTTGTCCTGAGGAACATTCTTTCAGGCTTCAAAACTCTTCATGCCAAAACTTTGTAATGTTACCTCACTTAGTTAGCATATATCCTACCTACTCTCATTCACATCTCATTTAATTTCTCTGATGATTGACAGGATTATATCCAACAAGAAAACTTGAATAATATTAATTTTTGTGTAAATATTATTGAAGTCGTTTTTTATTCCAAGTTTAATACTATTTGTACTTTCTGGTCGACAGCTACACTGACCTTGAGGGAGTACCAATCGCCCTCACCTTCACCGCTGGTGTGAACGGCTACGTTCCCGTGGGCGATCACCTGCCAGTCCCACCCACATCCGTGCCCCTCCCATACGAACGCTCAGACCATTAAATCCATGGTGCAGACTCGCCCGCACACACACACACGCCTCTACGACTCTCTCACGTTTAACTGTTTTAATGCTGCTGTTGCTTAACTTGTCTGTGATAGCATTAATGTGGTTTTTCACTACGTAAACATTCCACACCTTCATGTACCTCGTGATGCTCTCTTGTTTTCTAGAAGGCAACGAGAATCCCACATATTTTCCACCTGTAAAAAAATCTTATATTTCATACATCTATTTATTTTGTGAAACCATTTATTCCATGGACGATTGGGAAATATCGGAGTCTGTCATCTGTGCTTTGAAATAAAACTTCAATGATAAAGGTTGTTTAGAAATAAGTCCCCAGTAAACCATATGTTTCTCCTGTCATACATGTTACTAAGACTTGCAAGGAAAGATACGAATTAGGATCTTGGTGTTGTAACTGTGAGCGTTACTGACCATGACGCACTTGACGGGCCGCTCGAGATCGGATTCACATGGTTTCCGATCTCGTTTGCGGCAGTCGATTCAGAGTCTGCCAAGCACTTTATCCTCTCTCCAGGGTTGGTCGATAAACTGCATACTCTAGGATATCCTCAATTCTGGCTGGAACTTTTAACTATTTACAAACGATTGGACCCACATGAAGCTCTTTTCACCCTTCTTCTTCCACCTGTCGTTCTGCCCGAACTTAGCCAAACACAAGACCTAGGCGCACGGGAGCCTGAAGGCGGGAGTGAACACACACACACACACACACACACACACACACACACACACACACACCAACACCTGTAGGGTGCACACACATAACAGTTCGTCTGTAATCTCACTGACGATGAACATAAGGTTATCATGAAAGCTGCATAAGATGTCCAACATTGACCTAAGATATGACTAATCCCCTCAATAGTACAATGACGCCTTCATGTCTACTACCATCATCATCGAACATCAACGCAAAGTCGTCAGATCCTCTTTGACCCAATGGCACAACAGTATACAAACTTTCCTGTCACAAGCTTTGAATTTTTCTCCTCCACGTTTTCTATTTTGGCCGGACACTTGTTGCATGCAGGGGGCGTGCGTCAAAGCCTGTAGGACGGGCCCCACACGTACAAGAGAGATATTGTGATTTTTAGAATTTGATGCAGAAGTTTTGTGTCTGTTGCCGAGTGGTCGGAATCTACGCGCCTCAGCCTGACATCAGGTGACCTGTGAAGATATCTACGTGACTGTTTATAGGCGAGACAACTGAATGAATACCAGACATTCTTGAGACCAAATCCCAAGATATTTTCTCACGTCATTTTACATACCTTCAAATAACACCACACACAAACACACACACACACACACACACACACACACACACACACACACTCACACACACACACACACGTGCGCGCGTCCGCCACATCTGTGGTGTAGTGGTTAGCGTTACCGACCATGAATCAGCTCGGAACTGCCAGGATTTGAGCCGTGGTCCCGGCAGTCAACCCAAAGCCAACCAACCGCCTGCATGTGGTTACAAAGCAAGTGGAAAGTCACCTTCGGCGAGCTACATCATCCTCAGTGGAAGTCCTTCGTTTTCCTGCTCATTCTTGGAGCGCAGCCTCGAAGTTGTAAGAGCTCCACATAAAATGGGGTTGAATAATCATATAAAGAGTGAGAGATGACCTCATTACTGTGGGAACTGGTTGTGAGGTTGTTCAACACGGTTGGCTGGAGATGACTACCTGCTGGTGAGGCAGAGCCGGCCCTAACAGGAGGAGGTGGTAGTGCTTGTGTACTGTGGCGCCATACTCCTGAAGGCTGTGGTGTGTGATGAAATCATATTTTTATTCCTTGTGCAAATCTGAAGTCCAGACGGCCTTTGGTTGATGAAAGAATGTTCTCTTATAAGAGGAATACTCCTTTTCACATCTATCATATCTCCATGAAATAGGAAGAACCAGAGTGTACATTATATTCTTGTGGAAACAGAGAGATAAAGACAGGGTACCATAGTTTTGGCAGCGGGGAAGATCTTGAGCATGGATGGGACAAGCGAGCACCAAAACATAACAGGTCAACAAGTAACACTTGACGCATTGCAGACTACGATTTTGTGCATCGTGGGAAATCAATATGTGGTCACACCTGTCAATACTCTTGTTATTATTATCTGCAGAACACAAAACGGTGACAAACTCATCCAGAAAGAAATACTGTTTTTTCAGCCATATGAGACATTTCAGACGATGCATGTTTCTGCACTGTTACTTTTGAAACGTTCGGTGCAACATCTGAAGATGTTCTGTCCAGAAGTCACACCCCCTTCCTCACCACGCCCAACTAAGCCCCGCCTCACCCCAGCTTGGCGCCGCCCATCGCCCCTCATCAAGCTATATAAAGAGGAGGTGAGAGTGGACAAGGAACAGATACTCCCTGAACTTCAACATGCACCGTCTTCTGATCGTGAGTGTCCGTAGGACGATGATACAAAGTGTTTCGTACTGATTGTGATTCATGCAAATTGCCTTGCAGAAAAAAGATTATGCTTTTGCAACTCAAGTGCACTTGCACTTAGCACGATCTTCTGCAAACTATGAAGAGCAAATTCATAAGTTTCATTCGGTGCAGGTGGCTTGCCTGGTGGCGGTGGTGGCTGCCGACAGCTACAAGACGCCCATCCCCATCCTGAAGGACGACCGCACCCAGAACGCTTATGGCGAGTACACCTTCGAGTTCGAGACTGGCAACGGCATCTCCAGGAACGAGGCTGGCAAACAGGCTGATGGTCAGGAGTCATCAGGTGGCTGGAGGTGAGGCTGCAGATGGTGGTGAGGCGCAGATGGTGGCTAATATGGTTAGACGCAGATGGTGGATGATGAGGTGAGGTGCAGATGGTGGGTGATGAGGTGAGGCGCAGATGGTGTTTGATGAGATGAGACTCAGGTGGTGGATGATGAGATGGCTGCAGATGAGGTACAGGTGGTAGTGGTGTGGGTGATGAGGTGGCTGGTGAGGAAAAGTTGATCATGAATGGAACAGAAAAGTGACCGGACGCGAGCAACACATTGGCGGCAAGAAGGACCAGTCTGCTGGGGGTGTGAGACAAATACGGTGCTGGACAAAAGGCGGAGGCGCCTATCGGTGACCAACACTTGAACATATGTCGTCAAATACTCCTATGCCACTGTGGGCATCCATCCCCGACACCGGATCTAGTGAACACCCTTCACCAGTGTTGAGATTGAGGGGTTGCTATCCTGTGACTGATGGCTGGCTGGCTCTGGCGTAAGGGTTCGAATCCCATCACCGCCGTACAGCTAGTCCTAGACTTGTCCTGATAATACCAAACCATTCAAATGGATATTATTTCTATTTTTGCGAAAGTTTTGTTTAAGTGCACGAATTCTCAGATCTATCAAAAGTTTATCAAGTCTTCCTAAAGTCTTTGAAAAAAATCTGTTCATATTTCCAACATTGTTTTTTATAGCAAAATGACTTTCACTAACGAAATGAAAATCTGTTTACTTTGTCTTCAAGTATATAAATGTTACGATGAGCCTCTCCTTGCATCATATGCCTATATCACGATTTATGACAGTGTTTTTTAGCAGAAAATTTGTTATTGCTTCTTGAATACATAAACTTTATCTAATCATTTCCTGTTATTATCATTCAGATGTCAATAAGCAAGTCTAACATTCGTGATATTTTCTGGTCGACAGCTACACTGACCTTGAGGGAGTACCAATCGCCCTCACCTTCACCGCTGGTGTGAACGGCTACGTTCCCGTGGGCGATCACCTGCCAGTCCCACCTACATCCGTGCCCCTCCCATACGAACGCTCAGACCATTAAACCCACAACCAACCATCTAAACTCTTCCTTCTGACAATCTTCTTTCACATACCTTTACCTGTCTCTGAACACTCGTTCATCACAACATAACTTTAGGGTATGTGAACAATCTACAACTTCACTATGGTACTTGTGTGCATGTTATATGATGATCCGAATTTCAATATCTATCTTTCATATGTAGCAATATTTATTCCACGAGTGACATCATAATAATGTTTCCCAATCTGTGTAAATAAAATGTTAGTATCAAGTATCTTTCCCTCATTCCTCCAGAAACAATGGAACAGAAGAAAGTTCTTCCCATTATAAGAAGTATTGAATATTGGTATGAACTGCTGTAGATGATTATAAGGTTTATAAAGTGCTGTTGAAAGTATGGTAACTTTTAACCTTTCCATTGATCCATGTCGTGTGCAAGGAAAGCACCGAATTTCAAGGGAATATACAGACTGGTCACTTTGTAGATTAGATCTCATTTTCCTGTTCCATGTTTAAGGAAAATTGAGTAAAAGAAAAGAAGATATTACAATAAATGTGTGTGTAAAAAAAAAAACCTAGGCTCTCGTTTTGTCGTAAACCAGAAGATTATTATATACGCATTCTGAAACCTTAGAAGATAACTCAGTAGCATTCATTGCTGCTCAAATACGCTTAAGGTAGTTAAAGACTAAGGCATTAAACAAAGGCTTCGTGAACACTGCGTAACGAAACTCAAAAATCCGACGTTTCTTAAAACGGGTCGAAATGTTATGGAACAACATACATTATGGAAAGAAAAAAATTCATATATGTATATCTTTTCGCTCGCTTATACTGGTATCAAACCAATGGAACTTGGTTACACTGACTCAGACACACAAATGATCTATCTACCTCTATGTATGTATTCAGGGATATAAACACCTTGATACACTACGCGATCCTAATACTGGGATCACTTGATCACAGTCGCGTTCCAGCAGTAGATGACATTCCTTCTCATACCAGGCATGGAAACCTTTCAGTTCCAGAGACCTCAGTCCCTCCCCTCTGGTCCACTGTGGTCACCACCAACCAACCATGTCAGGCCAATATTTGAGCCACTGATTTGAACTTGGCTTTAAAAGAAAAACCTTCACTGTTACCCTAACCCAAGTGGGATATCCTTATCTTGATTCACCACTCACACACACACACACACACACACACACACACACACACACACACACACACACACAGAGTTAATCAGAAAGCAAAATGAATGAATGAATTCAAATGAGGAACTATTCCAATGAGATCTCATACGAATTTAGGTAATTCGTAAAACAAGGTTCATATACTCCAGTGTAGTGTATGGGAAGAACAGATGGATCGTGAGTGGCCCAACAGCCAGGAACCATCTGACGCTATACCGCATAAAGGACTGGTAAAGAAGATGGACACTGGGGCAGCGGGATGCTACACTGGGGGATGGAAGAATACCTGAATGGATGGAAAGAAACAACGCATATCAAACGATCCTTCTGATGTGGGTTGAGGTTAGTGGTGGCGTGCCTCAGGGGAGGTGGTCCTATCCTCGGTCCACTGTTTTCTTTATCTAAATGAATGGGTTCTCAGGAGGATTGGACTCGCACCTGAGCATGTTTGCGGATGATGCTCAGCCAATAAGGAGGTAATGAGGGAGGAGTACTGCAACAATTTACAAGGCGACTTAGACAACCACCAAACCTGACTTAACACATGGCTGATGATACTCAACCCGAGTAAATATAAAGTGATGAGGATGGGACACAGGGAAGGAAGGTGGGGTTCTTATACAGTAGGAAATAAACTTCAGGAATCTGTGTGAGAGAGGGAATTAGGAGTCGACATCTTCCCTAAACCAGAGTCCTTAGGAGAATAGTAAAGGATGCGAAGTGTCTGCTTGTGAATATTAGAATAGAAATAAGCAAATGAATATGGAAATTTTCAGCAAGCTGGTCATATCCTTCGTAAGGCCAAAGCTAGAAAATGCGTCTCAGGTTTGGTCACCGCACCTAAGGAAGCACAAACTCATAGAGAAGGTCCAAAGGAGAGCTTCAAAGATGGTACCAGGATGAAGAGAGATGAGTTGAGTTACAGGGAAAGGCCAGAGGCCTTAGATCTGCATATAGTGTAAGAGAGAAAAGTGAGGGGATGACCAACTCGATGAACGGAGAGAGTGAAAAGTGCTTCAAATGAGGAAGGGAGCTGAACAGGCGGTTGCCATAACTCGAAATCAAAGACGCTTGCAAACAAGAATGTAAAGAAGTACCTTTCTAGTATAAGAGCGGCGGATGAATGGAACAAAGGAGTTATGAGATGGTGAATGTGGACAACATACACGAATCTTAGATAGTTGTATGATAGTAAAGAAAATCCAAGAGATGGGGGCCCCCCACGAGTGTAAAACTCCCTCCCCGTACGGCACAAATGTGTGATCAGAAATGATTCGAGGACACACACGCACACAACGGACAGTGGAGGTGCCTCAGATTCTCATGTTATCTTTACGAGTTTCTGATGGTGTCCAGCAGCAGGCAGGCGGCTCCCTACACTGCCAGGGAGCTGATCTAGTGAGGCCGAGGAGATCATAATGTGGCGCCGGCTCTGCAAAGTGATCATTTATAAAGCTGGAAATTTGAACAAGATGAGTGTGGTGTCCAAGTGCAGACCCGGATCATGTACGGTTGCTATATAGGGCATAGATTCGACCGCTGATGTGGACACCATATTACCAGAGAGAGAGAGAGAGAGAGAGAGAGAGAGAGAAGGGGTGTGTCTACAGTGTTCCAGTGGAATTAGAACAGCAGCAAACATACCCGTATAGTTAGTTAGATGTGATGATAACATAATAACTGATCTGAACCGGGAATCGAGCAGGAGTGCAGGTGGTGGTAACCTCGCCCTGGCCAGGGATCATGTGACCACGTGAGTGATGTAGTAACGGGTAGCGAGTCAGAGTGACACGTCTTTCCAGCGTTACCGAAAGTTGGAAAAGAGGTAAACAGACTCAAATAACACCAGAGGTAACCACTACGCTGCAAAATTATTTTCTAAAATTGTTTCCCAGTTGGTCGGGTGCTTCTGAGAGGCAAGATGTACATAAGTTGTCAAAGGTCACCACGGTCGTGTACACTGTGTTCATTGCGAACTAGAGAACGTCTGAAGTCTGCCACACAGATCAAGTCAAAACAATCAGTGGTTCACCTCTCGTGCAGGAAATAGAAAAAACGGGAAAAAAAGAAATCTTCTTGCATTATATCTCATTATAGTGTACAAGTAATGTGTGCAGTATGGTACACAGCGACCTAACATCACAGAATGCGTCACTAAATCTATGACAGTGTTGAGGACGATAATACAGTCGGCGAAGACACAGACAAGCCACACTCCCCACCTTGGCTGTTACACTTAATACATGACAGTAGCGCAACACGCATTATACGCATATGCGTATCGTGTTCTTGTTCTCATCGTGGCTCTAGTGACTATTCTCTAAAGCATTTTTAAAATCATAATCATTAATATCATGACTACAAGGAGGTGATCTGTGAGTGTACATTTTTAGGGATGTATAACACTTTTCCGGTTGGAGTACGATGTCTCACATCTGGTCTGGGAACACCAGTGTAAACATACGAGCCAACTGGGACACACAGTCTATTTTTCGTATTATATTTTGGCAATTCCTCTTAATATCGGGAAGTTATGCTTCGTCTGACTTCATAACTTAGTGAGACGCATGTCTTGCATATTCTGCGTTATCGAAAAAGACATAAGGCGAGGAAATTTCTCGCAATGCTCACGGATATGAGCATGATAACTTGCAGACTTGCTGGGGTTGTGATCGACGTGTGGTGATACAGTCTTAATGAAGAACAGTGCTGGTGGCAGGGGACTTGTGACAGAAGGCTGGTAGTACAGTTGTCACTGGTTGTGCTTACAACATGGTAAATGGAGAACTGACTATACTACATGCTGTATGAACAGTGTGAAGCCAAAACATGTTTGTGTATATAACATTAGTCAATCTCGTGGGAACAGTTTTCAGAGCTTGGCTGCGTCCCTGCAGGAGCAATCTTGTATGTTGCAGACCAACAATGAGGAGAATACTCAAGATCTCAGAAATATCAAAGTGACACTTAGGGGCAAGTTGAGGCTCGTAAGACGAGAGACAAGTCTCTAAGACGGAGAACAAGGGACGAGACACCATCAAAGCTAAGAGGGTGGGAGGAAGGAGAGTGAGGGAGGAAACGATTAACCCTCAGCGCAGCCAACACTCAGGCTGAGAGATGGAGGAAACAGCAAGGCAGCGGAGGGTACCAGGCATCACGGGTAAAGCTCAAAGCGAAGCTCGACAGACTAGTTAGTGAAAACATTAGAGAGTCGGCCGGGGAGAGCGAGGCTGGCTTTGACTGAGCAATGAAAAGCGAGTTGGACAGAAGTCGGTAACGGTTTTCGGCCTGAGAAATAATACTGAGAATAAAAAAAAATCAAGGACACGTTCGAAACTTTATAGACATTAAGGAGATGGAAAGTGGTATGGAAACAGACGTCTGGGGATATACTGCGGAGGAGGGATGGGACGAACACTAAAATTGACATAAAAAATGAGGAAGGAGTAAACACCTTAAATTGTAGAAGGCAAAATGAAAAATGATATCAACGGAATTATGGATCCACACTAACGAGAACAGAAAACGAACGAGGAGAAAGTAATTCAAATCATTAGACAAAATCAGAAAGTTATATTTGCATACATGAACGAAGGAAAAATTCGGTTGACAATGTGAAATACAATAAGATGTATATATAAAAAGGATAAGTCAGTCAATGAGGAGCTGGAGAAGTTCAGAGAGCACAGATGTCAACAAACTCCAAGCAAGTATAAGACGTGGCCGGTCTTCTAACATGAGCCACACGCGGGAAATTAAAGTAAGTCGGTACTTAAGATCATGTATGCAAATGAGTCTGGTGAGGAGTGGGAAGGAACCTGGATCTAGATCGAAGTGGGTAAGGCAGACATCAGAGTAACACTGGAGAGTAGACTGAACATGGATGTTGCATCACAGGTTGTGGGTCTCCATGAAGGATATGCTATAACAGGGTACTACAGCGAGGGTGGAGGATGAGGAGTTAAGAGGTGAACAAAACACCTTATGAGTAGTACAGTGGAGGCAAGACGGTGACTGATCACATCTGTCTAATAACCACTATAGTGTACAATTCTTCTCGAAGATCGAGAGAACCTCGTCAGCTATATAACGAATATAAGGAAAGGACATTGTGTACGGGAAGGCGGGGAGGAACCGTGCTGAGCGAAGGTAGTGTCGTTCTGAGGTACTTCAACTATACGGCTGAGGACAACGAGAGTGACGACCTGCGGAGGTTCACCTTCCTGCAGAGTGTAGGGGAAGATGCTATCCTAGTGTGTGTCTGTGGTCACCAGGGTCAGAGGTGAGGATGTACCACCAAAACTGGACATAGTCTTTACATACAGTAAGTCCTGAACACGAAGACATTACCTGTGGACCTTCACTTGAAATATGTGATCACTTAGTACCTGAGATGGACAAGTAAAAGAGAAAGTGTTTTAATACATAAAGTTGGTCCAGGATATCACAGCGTGAAACGAAGGAAATTACGAAGCCGAAAACGTCACTCTGAGGTACCGGGCTGGTAGCCCGCATTCCACAACCTAAACACAGTATAGTTGTATTACTCTTCAACCAGGACGGAGAGATGTATGTACCAGGTGTGAGATGTAGTGTGAAGACGGCGGAGAAAAGTGTAGGAGTGGCAGACAGAGGCAAGAGAGCAATGAACACACACGGACGCTACTCACTGCTTCCCATACTTCCGCTGAATTCCTTAATACACAACTCGTCGACTATCTGGCCTCCTGCCAAGACGTATTGCCCTCTTCACATCCCCACGCTGAGGTTCTCCGTGTATGGGATTACATCGTCACCACAAGGATCAGCGAGGCTTTGGATGATCCCAGTGGAGTCTGGCCACCTATCTTTCCCTTGTTGCCGATCTCAACAAAATAATGAAACGCCCAGTACATGTTCCCGTCTACCACCATCACTCTTCCAACATACTCAACTATTTCTTTACCTCTGTGACCTCCA
>JAUTXX010054483.1:0-17697 GCA_032273605.1 Panulirus laevicauda
TTAATCATAGCAAGTTAAACATTTCGTATCTTCTCTTATGCTCGGGCTTTTTGGTATTTCTACAAGTGCAATCTCTGCAAAAACGATTTTACATTTGCATTCTAACTTCATTTCATACTTATGAAAAAATTGACTAACTCTTTGTGACGCAGTATTTTTCATCAAACCTTAATTTTTCTTTTATCTATTTTTTTTTTATATACAGTTCATTATTGTGTGACTTTGTAAACATTTGGCGTGGATTTTGTCTTTTTTTTTTAAAGATTTTAGAGGGAAGATGTAGCTGGGAGTGCAAGTGTGTTCTCAAATTCATTATAAATTACTGCTTGTACATAAGCAGTGAGGGAGCGAGAGTAGTGTGCAAGACTGCCGCATAGTGGCGCTGGTGGTGTTCGCTTGTGTCAACAACGGTGAAGTCTGTGGCTCAGCCGGTCATTTCTATTCTTCTTACCCTCGGGCGGGGAAAGTCTTAACCGTTCACTTCTCCACCCCTGATCCAGTTTCTCTAACTGTTTATTAGCGAAGCTTATTAATTCTAGTGCAGATTTGCTGATGGCAACTCGTAATATTTCTTTTTTGTTGTGGGTTAGAGGAACGTTGTCAACGCTGCCTCTCCCCCAGGTAGCGGTGCTGGGTGGACTGCAGGCCCAGTGATGATGACTGGGTGAGCTCATTTAGCCGATACGTGTATTACTGAACTTATTGAAGTAATGATACCCGAGCAAGATGGTTATAATCCTATGTCTTGCTGGGCGTCCACCCAACCGGCCAGACCTGAACCAGATGGCTCTACTTTTTTATATCTTGGCTGGATGTTTACTGAGCGAGATATACCTCGGCAGTAATGCCTTACCTCTACACTTCTCTCTGAAGCTCTTCACAGCCTAGCTGCTGGCATCACCAGAGCGATCTGATTCCCGCATTTCCCGCGATCAGTCCTTCCCAACGTTAGCACAACGGTAGCAGGTCCATGACAGGCAGAACTGATGCGCTGACTTCGGATTCTGTTGCCAGACAACCTAATAACATATGAAGCAAATAACTCTGCCCATGTTATGGAACAAGATAACTACTACAAATGAAATGAGAGCGTTTTTTCCCTTCCAGAATACTATGTATTAATCTTGCATTTCATTTTACAGTAAATATTTTGAAATGGCTAGTGTTAAAATATTTCTACAAGGGCATTAAACTCTGTAATAATCGTGGCTCACTGTGAGCTGGTCAGAACGTAAAGGTCCACACACCACCATAAAGAAAATAGTTATGGGTGAAAACATTACTTGGAGAAACCTGGTAATCATCACGTAGCGACGCCCGCCTTAATAACAAGAAAAGAACTGCAATGTCATCCTGCCCCTATCATGTATATGCCTGCGGCAGTCTCCATACAGGCGGTGAGAACCTCCCTGCGGCAAGAACCACACCTTCGAAGAAAGCCTGGATTGCATTAACAGTCTCGTGGATAGCATCAGCCATACCATGCTGCTGCTGCTGCTTGTTTCCACTTCACCTGTGGCAACGAAGGTATTCATACCATCGGCAGCGTCCACTCGCGTCAACAGCCCCACATTTGATAGTAACACTTGTGGCACGACCCTTACATGTGACTGTCCTCCGGTATCTAACATTCTACCTGGCAGTTTTGTGTCCGTAATTGTTAGATGGAATCCACACACTCCGTAAAGAGCTAAATCTCCAAGAAAGTGGGAGTCTTACAGGTGCCCTAATTGTACGAGCGTTTAGTTGGTTATACGGTATTCTGCTCCCGTGTCTATGGATGTTTTAACACAGTCGACTCCAAAGCATTCCAACTTCTTGAGTCTTCAGTCTAACCTCGGAGCCTGACCCACTTGCCCTATGACATGATGTCTGTTTTCTTCCACTCTACCATAGAAATTACTTCACTTTCTGCGCCTTGTGTGCTGCTAGTGTGCCTCCGTCAGTACTTAACTTGCGTAACACTTGGCAAGTCACTGCGTCAGATGGTTCTTGTGTGGCCTTTAGCAAGTTAAGGGTGAATCGATGTGGTGTCACTTTGGAAATTTTATCACCTGGTCTTCACAGCAGGTACGATCTTCCCCCTCTTGAAAAGTGTTTTCCATTTCTGTGAAACTTAGATTTTCGTGAACTCATTTCTCCTTTTTTCTTTTAAGCCCTTTTTATGTTTCAAGTCCTGGCTTGATGAGGACATTTACTAACTAACGCTTTTAACATGAAAAGATTATATAAACTTTGGTATTTTACATACATGCATCTCCTATATTCTTGTATGAATATGTAAAGGAAACCTAACCATATTAGTTTTCAGAACGTGCATGTCGCCACGGCATTTGTATACGTTTCGTCTGAAGGTTCAGCAAACATACCATAATTTGCTTTAACTGTAACCTGAGGCCACTCTGAATCCCACACATCTGCCATCCTTGTGAACCTGGAAACTTTTGCTTCTCTACAAACAAGTATACAGCTGTCACAGACCTTCAGAATCTACAGTAATGAATTCCATCGAACTCCTGCCATCAGAGTGCACTCCATTGATAGTACCCACATTGTAGGCAAGATCTGTTGTCGCGCAGGTGATGTAAACCAGTTTACGAATACTCTTATTGAAGTTACAAAGCCGAGCCCGTTCTTGACTTGCATTATGTTATCAGTCTCGGTGATTTTAATATCTTGCCATTCTACGTGACTTTTTAACAATGACTAATCATTTTAGGTGCAGTTAACATATACATGCCACTCTAAATGATCTTAGGATTAGCATTCTAAGATAAAGACTGACTTAAATTCGTAGTTGATTTTAATAATGATTTTACCCATATGTGTGTTTCTACCACTGGCATAAAGGTGATGATAATGAAACCTGTGTTTCTGTAGGTTTAGCGCTGTCTCGCTACTGCTTGCCAAGTGCCTGAATTTGCTATTGTTTCTCCACATAACAGACCACACTGGGGAACAGTGAGAAAGTTAACAACGGGATCTCGGCAGAAACTTCAAGAATGTCTCCTGCCAAAGAAAATGCAGTAAGCATTTAGCTTGTCATTTACTTGTTTCCCGAATTGATTTCCTTAAAATGCATTTTATAAAGCATTTTATATATCGATAACTAGATTTGGTTTAATGGTATTTTCAAGGACAATGAGATGTTTCATACTGAATAGCTTGTATGACTGAAAAGTTTTGAAATTTCCTTTAGGAAAATTCAAACGTCTCGTGCGTCTTTTGACGATATGTTAGAGACTTTAGACATAATCATCACTCGCTATGGATCCTGCACATTTCCAAAAAGTAATGGAAAAGAGTTGATATGTAACAGAATGAATGAAATTATACTAAGACGAATTTTTACAAGGAAAACTCGACACCTGTTAAAGGTCATCAACCAAAATTACGGTGGCGTGAGTACCTGCATCGAATGTAATAAACGAACGACCACAAAAACATACACGGGTGTCAGCATGAGTTCTTCAGACACAATACTCACATCTAAGGCTTCCTCACACGTACGTGGTCATAAAGGAAGTTATGATTGTCAGCCTGCCAACCAAAGGACCAACCAACCTACCTACCTACCTATCATCCTGCTTGCCAACCTATCAGCATGCCAACCGATCTACCAGCCTGCCAACCAAACATCCATCTAGCCTACCAGCCTGCTTGCTACCCTACCAGTTTTCCGGTTTATGAAAATTGTAAGAAAATCTAAGCTTGATGAAGAAATGAAACTCGTCGTACTTTAACAAGGACTTTAACCTTATTACATCTTTCTGCAATAAGGTTTTTGTTGAAGATCACGAGTTCAGTTGGTCAGGGGTGGACTGCAAGATTTAGAATGCCTCTGAAACTCTCATACGAATGCAGTACAGCAATTTGTTTTCCTCTCGTGCACTGTTGAGCGCATGGGTCTCCTGCAGTAATTTAGTTCCTCTGTTTATCACATTTCCGATAAAGAAAAGAAATATGAAAGCAAGACAATGATGACGAAGAACTTTCTTGTGGTCGTGCGACATCGAGTTTCACCGCAGGATTCAGCCACATGACTGTAGGAGGAGAACCACACCATCGACTGTGTGAACTTTATTACACGATATGTCATCCCATATGGCAACTGTCCACTCAACTCGAGAGCCTCCCAGAGTCCTGTGTTCAGCCCTACAGTCAACTTAGGACTGTGTATGATTCCCTACAACCCAGTGTAGTCACGCAGGAGCGTCCACCGCTGACTTCGACAGTCAGGGACCCCGAGGTATCACCATCAGGACCCCACTCACGTCCTGCGTCACGCAACGTGGTCGCCAGAGTACCGGCCATGCCATCCTTTCTCATGGTCTTTCTCCTGTGCTTCGTGTCCTGTGAGCATCTGCTTCATTCGTCTTTGTTGGTGATTTTTATTTTCTTTCATGTTAGCTGAGAAGTCTCGAGAACCTGAATACTCTGATCAAAGCTATCTCATTAAATCTCTCTCTCTCTCTCTCTCTCTCTCTCTCTCTCTCTCTCTCTCTCATATATTATATGCCTAAACCAGGTATCCATTCTATCTACCGACTGTTAGGGAAAGATGAACAGCTGGATTGACTGTGGACCGACCTCAGGAACGAGGATTCGAATCTATGGTCTCGACCCCGGGCTACCCGCGAAAGCGTCACGGTCAGCGACGCTAACCGCCACACCACGGAGCCTCATCGTCTACCATTTATTACTTCGTCGAACTTTGTCCTTCGTGTGACTTGCTTCGCGGAAAACGTTACTCGCTAAACCATGACTTATGATATAAGAAATTCACACTTTCTACCGTGAACGTAAAAGTATCATTGAGGATGAAAGACTACAGGATAGACGGGCGCATTACTGAAGTCTGAAATGTAATGAAAAGATGATAAATTTGCCCTAGGATCGCTACTTCTTGTGTAAGAATATTAAATGCTAAAATCAAATATGACACATATGTGTTTTATGTTTACATTCTACTTAAAGGAGCAAGTTATGACTCGTGCTGTAGTATCAGAGCTGTGTGCTGTGTTCGGCCATCGAGGACCCAAGTTCTGAGTCGGCCGCAGTTCTTATGGGAGTTTCACGCACCAAGAAGTACTCACGAGCAGGTCACTCTGGTTTCTCTGAACTCTGTGGTTAGGCATCCTTGACGTCCAATGGTGATGTGGTATCTCTTGTTCAATGGGAAACATAATGGTATGTCTTGCCCGGTGCTGTCTGTCACGTTGGCATTTGTCTTTGTTGTTTTGTCATTTGTAAGTCGATTCCAACAGCTCCTGCCTGCTGCTTCTATAAGTCCTCGTGACCACATCCCATTCCTGTAGGTCTTCCCAAGACCTCCCTCCCTCGATCTGTTCTGATACTCCGCTCCTACAACACCTCTCTGCAAACTGTTCCTATCGCCGACAACTCTTGGGTTGGATGTGGAACCCTAAGTAACTGGACGGGTACTCCCCAAAGGCTTTCCGTGAATTACACCAACAATGATTATAGTAGAATACATCCATACGACGACAATTATCTCTAGTGGTTCGCTTTAACCGTCGTAACTGCCGGATTCGTATTAGTATAAAGACAATTTTGTGAGTTTGAAATTTTTTAGATTAAGGTTGGGAATTTGAACTTTTGTGGGGGTTAAGTTCAATCAGCCAAGCTCCAGCATTAGTTAGTTATTACCATTAAGTGCCGATAATTAATTTTTCCAAGCATGCGGAACTGATTTTAGGGTTTCACGGTGGATACTATATTGTGAAGTCATGACCAGAACGAAGCGGAACGTGTCGAAGTGGTGATGAACGAACCACTTCAAGGAGAATGTTTTAAAAGATTTAAACCCTCAAGATTTCCACCATACATATGTGATTGGTATTTAGTACCTGTTTTCATAGCTGGAGTGCCCTTGATCATGTCTACAACGCTCTGGGCCACATCAGTACTGTATAGAAAGTGAACCAGGGCGCTGTGAAACGTGACCTGGATGATTGAAGCACCAGGGGCTCGAGTGCTGTCCACAACAATCACCGAACTTCAAAATAACAGGTATTTTGGATGCTAGAATAAGGTAACTTGTGTACAAAAGTCTATCCCCTATATGTAAGATCGAGAAAGTACTTTTTTAAGCCTCGGAGAGGAATGAAAAAGATGAGGATGGAAGTGATTAACTGCCCTAAACTCTCCATGTAATATTAATGACAAGATATTTTGGGTTCGGTTTTGATAATTCACTGCACTTTCGTGATCATTAAAGATCAATCCACTCGTGTCGTGGGTGTATTGACAAATCATTCACAGAGAAGTGAACTGTTTTCTTTTCAGTAATGAAGATAATGGACTCCAGACAGAACGTTATGAAAGATAGATGTTCATCAATATAACGTTTTATGAAGAGTGAACTTTCTTCCCGGTGGCACAGTTGTCGACAGAATTCTGTAACACATTTCCAAGGAGCTGTTCCTCTTGACTCGTCATGGACCATCAGTTCTTTTCTGTGTCCTTCCTATCTACTTCCGCGCACCATTACTCCCATATGTTCGTAACCAGAAATGATTACTGTATATTTTGTTGCCAGTACTGGATACGTTTGGCTTTTAACACCTAATTTGTTGATATATGTTTTGTATATTCTGCAGTCTGTAAGAAGTTTCCATTTCTGTATCTAAGTATGTACTCGCTCATCTGACCAGTGCAAGAATGATATGATGAACATGAGAGTAAAGGATACGATAATTACAGGATCCACACGTCGCTGACATCTACCGAGCGAGCGCATTACTTTCATCCTACTCGATGAAGAGCTACTTCATCAATGAAGGGGAAACGCGTCGGTGAGTCTGTGATTAATCCTTATAATACAGACGTACTGGTACTGGCTGCGGCTGTTATCTCCTACTGAAAAGCATCTTCACACTGTCCAAGGCCCAGCTATCTCACTATTGATCAGCTACGCAATGTCGGTCATTTTTTTCAACAAACTTCGATATTTGTTTTCCTCCCGACGTTCGAATCTTTATGTAATTTTTAATCAAATCAACCAATTAATCAGATTTTCCACCTCACGAACGGTGATCGTCGGTCAATTATGGTTTTAAGTTCCGTCTCCCCGGTGATTGATTCTAGATTCAGCCGCTGCAGTTGGGGAAGCCGAGGTCGATAAAGAACTCGCTATGTATGCTAAACCCAAATTCAATATTTAGAAGTTGTGAAACGTAAAGACATCAGATAGATATAAACATGAACATATTGTAAGTGTGGAAGAGTAGCAGAATGTTACAGTTGTCATATTTGTTATGTTAACAGTTATCTGGATGGTCTAATGCACCAGTTAATATGAGGGGATTCCCAACCGTAACTCAATTATGAAGTACCGTCAGAACGTGTTAACCATCACCCATTCTACGCAGAGTCATGTGGTGGGCGAGAAGGGGTGATTTTTGAGTTTCATCTCCGTCCGTCACACCAATTTTTGCCCATTATATGTTTTGATGTGGTAATGAATCTGGCTCACAAACCTAACTGTTGATGGCCACTAGATGCATAAACATACATGTACAATATATACATGCATACATACATACATCTTCCTTGTATGGAAGGCGTGACCCCATACAGCCTACACTCCTGGGTGAGCTGTGTCATCGCTGAACGTCTTCTTGGTGCGTATGTCTCCTCCCTGTGTTAGCAGCACCATGTGCGTATCTTGCTAAGTGTTATATAACCTAATGAGAATAATATTATGGTCCTGTCATAAACCAAGGCCTTGCAACACAATCCTTTCTTGGAGTAAAGGTAAATATCTTCCGACATTGTTAATGCGGAGATCGTTTTATTTTTTTTTTTAGTTGGTTGCGTAAGTTTCATACGTATTATACACGACAGGAATGTTAGACATATATTTCTACCATAAGTACATGGAAAGATAAGGCCAGGGTAAAATAGTAACCTTTTCTATGTGAATTGACTTTCTTCTCTGGAGGTAAGCCATGTTTTTATTAAAGCTTGAATGAATTACTTGAAAACACTGGAAAAATTATTCAAAAAGGTCTTATGAATAATCCTTAGTTGTTCAATTTGTTTGTGTGCGTCCGACGTGACATGTTTAAAGAATTTTCCGTTAATGCAGACATATTGGACATCGATTTTTCACTTTTTTATGGATTGATCTAACGATGGAAGATCTTTGATAGCGAAAGTATGTAGAAAATACGTCAGTCAGTTATCTGGACCTTTCTCGGGCTTACTCAACCGGAGCAAAGGTATTGGCACCTGGAAGAGGCAATATTTGCTGGCGAAAGTTGTGTTTGCAGAAGAAAGTGTTTGAGGTCAATTCCAGCAGAGAAGGTGGCGTGAGATGATAGGACACATGGCCTTTGGTGTTTGTGCTGTGACAGTATGACATATGCGCCTTTGAGAGAGGATGAAAAAGAAAAGTTATGAAGCAAATAAGATGTGATGTTAAAATTAGAGATGAATTTTGTGATTATAACCCGATATATCTGTGGGTGCAGGGGAGTAGACTAGAGAATGAAAACACGCATACACATAACACAGTAGCTCAATATGAACACCACATAAAACCAAATGAGAGGACTTCAAATAACTCGTTCAGTTAGTACATTTCGCATTACATTCTTACATTGTTTGATTTACAATGTTAAGGTGTCTTATGTCTTCAGAACTCTGTAAAGATGTGAACTGCTTTTGGAATCCTCTGGTTATGTAATTCACCATTACCTATTTGTACTGTACGGGGAGGAAATTCTTCACTCTTAGGGTCTCATCTCTCGAACATTCTGTACAATCGTACAACTTTTTAAACTTTTGTATGTTTTCCGCTCGTAGCAGATGTCAGTTTCTGCATGTTTTTGTTAAACAAGTGTGAAATGGAAATTTGTTGGTGTACGATTACACGTATAACTCTGGACACCTGTATTTCCCTTTTTTCAGGTTTTAATCTACTCAGGTTTGTGTTTTGCACGAATCTTGGCATCGACATGCAGATGTAAGACTGTATAACTGAAAGTCCTCCTGTGCAAGTATGTCATGCTATCCAGTTGTAGGCCGTAGTATGCAGGTGTAAGCCTTTCTGCGCAGGTGTATAAGCCCTATCGTGTAGGTGTGAGCCCCACTGTGCGGGTGTTCGGGTCCCACTGTGTTTTGTAGGCGTGAGCGCCAGTGTGCAGGTGTTTCAGCTCCACCTCAGCGAGTGCGGCCACAACAAGCGACTGCTGAGCAAAATCGGCTACCACGGGTAACTTTCCACTCCCCTCAGATTGAGTCTAGTTTCTCCCGCTTTCTACCGTCACCCGTCCAGCCCCAACATGACTTCCCTTCCTTCTAGCCCTACCATGACCACCCTCTCTCCCGTCCATCCCGGCTTTGACCTCCCTCCCGTCCAGCCTTACCATTGACCGGCCAGTACGTCAAGAGACGGGTCCTTTACCACAAGATCCTCAGGCGTTATTTTCGTTGGCCCTTTCTGCAACAGCTTTTATTCTGGGTTTCGTATTGTTCTTATCGATAAAAATTTCGTCAGATAACGTGGTTTTCCTTTTTCTGTTCGTTTTAGCTCAGAATGGGAGGTAATCATACCTAGAAGTTATACCCGTGTCTTCAGTATAACAGGGTCAGTCCATGTTATTTCATTAACTAAAGCAAAATATATTTACTACTACTACGCACGCCAGCTGAGTGATATAATTCCGGGGAAAGAACAGAGAAACCCAGCAGTCTATGTTAGGTGGTACTTCATTATAAAATGTCATGTATACAGGCCTATAATATGTTTTCCCTTTTGTCTATTGATGTTATGCAAGTCTATGTCTGGGAAGTAGCCGCCGACACACACACGAATGCATGGACTGACGCAGAAAGCGCTGTGGAATGAAGAGAAACTGCTGAAGTTGTGATGTGTCGTGCATTTGTTATAGGAGAAATGACTCTCAATGGGACGCATGTAACACAGGCGTCACACGTGGAAGACGTAACGTATGTAATGATGAAGATAGAACAGCACTGAAGGTATAAGTGAAACACGAAATAGATATGGTAGAGAAGAAACATGTAACAATGGCTGTACAGTTGATTTAGGTGATATGTAACACAGGAAAGAGAAGTTTCAGCAGACGTATATATAACACCACAATACACTTAAAAGAAGCGACCCACGAAGATTTAGACAATTTAACAAACCGAAGTAACGTTGATAACACCGGAGAGCCGGGCAGCTTGGGAGGCACAGGTAAATGTTAGGTACAGTTACAAAAAAAGAGTAAATTACATCGTGTGGCAACAGCAGGAGCAGCAGGCTGGCTAGCCTGACGTATAAAAACTCGAGTAATGACAGAAGATTAATAGCAGAAGAACGTGTGCCAATCCATGTGAGGCAGGTAGAGGGAACCCAGTCGGTGCCTCGCTCCGCTGACCTTCCTTCGTTTCCTCAGGCTGGCCTCTACACTGTTTGTCTATTTGTTCTTGGTTACGATAGATATTGTCTGTTTTCGCCCACATGCCTCCCGACTGTACGTGTGCAAAGATATTATGATTTGCAGATCTGTCTGAGTTTGAGTGTGTGGATTTAGTATAGATTTTACTCTTGGCTAGTCTTGATCTAGAGTCTTATATGCTGAACAACGCAAGTATGATACACGTCTGTATCGTGATCGCTGACACACATTCACCATAATCATTGTCGGGTGGATCATCCAAACCTGAGGACCGTTTGTAGCACAGCAAACTGGAAACCAGTTACGTATGTCACTTCGTGAAAGTTTGATAAAAGGAACTAGATATGAGGTATTATTCCTGTTGAAAAAGATAAGAAATAAGATAGCGTTTTCTAGCATGCAAAGCACATGAAACCTTTTAGAAAACTGTTATTGTGGATCTATATGTTAACCAGAGGTATAATCTTATGCAAGAGGTGTAGAAGTGTGCCAACATCCTGCCTGGCTGCTCGATGTGTGTAATTGCCAGAGGGTTGTAAGGACACCTCAACCTTATCTTCCTGATTGGAAACATTATCTCTACAACTTATTTCGTTTATACTTGCACTCTTCCAGGTAAGATTCAGGTGTTACAAGGGGGTCCATATTTTGAGACTGAAGTTCAGGTGATATGACCGGGAGGTTTGGTTCAGATGCTGTAAAGATGTTGTCCTGACCGTGGGAACGTGGGGAGTGCGATGTGAACAATGTCTAACTGTGGTGTAGGTAAGGGAATCTGGTGTAGAAGATATGCTACGAAAAGGGTATGCGCCTGTGGTATCGCTGTAGCTTGCATGAGGAATCATCAGACGTAGTGGAGGCATCGCCTGCATATCTACGAGCAATCGTTGGAATAGCACTGAGGCATTGTTAATAGGCGCCGCGAGCTACTGCTGAAACGGGTCCAGTACTACTAAAACGAGCTCCGAGGCATCGTCAGGACGGGCCCCAGACATGGGTAATAAGGGCCTGAGGCACAGCAGAACAGCTCACTCATCTAATGAAGGCAGGGTGATGTAGGCATCCCTTGCTGGAGCTTCCCGGGTCAGCGCCCGATCCCTCAACACCCACCGCTTCCATGACGGAAGAACCTTCACGTGCTCCTCCGTTGGTGTAAATGTGTTTGTTCGTGCATGAATTTCGCTGCGGTGCATTGTTTCTTGGCTTCCTTCCTCTACCTGCGAACTTTCTCCCTCTCTCGGATTTCGATGTTTTAGCTGTATTTTGTTCGTTATATTTCATGTGAAGGTTTTTTTGAATTGAAGAATGCCATTACTCTAGCTTACCCGAAGGGACAAGCAAACCACACAAGTCTGCTCACTCTCTTCGTCTCCTCGCATTTCTGATACATTCGGAACAGATGGTAGCCCCGGTTAAGCGTGGCAGTTCAAGTCTTCCCACGGCTAAAGTACTTAGTGACAAAGATTTGTACATAATCTGACTCTGGAGAACATCAGGATTGTACGAGACGAGACTCGAAGCATGTCTCGGGTGATGGATCTTGGCACAGACAGTCACTAGCGTCTGTGAGGTTGTTCCTCCACAGGTCTGCCAGCCACTCCAGGTCTTGTGTTCACAATGACAAGGTCTGTGTTGCCAGATGTTATAGGCACAGGGGAATAACCCTGTTGTCGGTGAGTTGTGATAAAGAAAATTATCAATGACATATTTTGTATACAACATCATACATAACTGAAAACCATTGTTGGTGCGTAAATGGTGCAAATTCTTCATACACAACCGAAGTATGAATAAATGAGCATGCACATTAGTCTTAACGTCAAGTGTGGATATTTATACAGTCACCATCAGTCACATGACGTGTATCCTGTCCACACTTTTGACTGTGTTGCTGTATCTTCCCAGTTTGGAAACAAAATCCTATAAACTACCTACCTAACCTTGCTGACTTTAGATCCCTTAACCCACGTGGAACCCGACCTGCTGACACGGACACAGTGTAGGAATCACGGAGCAGTCATCCGGGATTCTGTCACTCCAGGTTTTCTCATCGAGGACTTTGTTCACATTTATTTAGATGTAATTAAAACGTCTTTTAAGTATTGTCGACTACGTTTGAACCTGAAAAACCAAACAATTATGGTGATATTTAAGGCCAACTTTTCCTTCTAAAGTAAAAGAAATAAACGTTCGAGTTTCAGGATGACTGATAAACTTTTAACTAAATCATGCATACGCAATCCCTCCATAATGATGAATGACACACACACACACACACACGTGGAATAAATGGAAAGATGAAACAGTAAATGCGAACGTCATACAGAAGTTTAATAAGTTGTATATTAGTAGAGAGAGTTCAAGATATGGGGACCCATGAGCGCAGAACTCCATCCCCGTAAAGAACAATAAGCAATCACAAATTGATAATCACATATAAACACACACTTATTGTAATATATTATTGTTACTTTTTCAGTAAGATTTAACTCGCAGGAATAGATAACTTTGGCTTAAAATCTTGAATATGGTGCAATACAAAGAAACATTTCGAAATGAACATACAGCTCCTAGAATCAACGTAGGAAATCGTCCAGTAATTTTTCATCTTTTAGTCGCCTCACTCGGGGTCTTGCAAAATAGGAGGGAATAAAGAAGCAGCAGCAGTGTAGACATAGAAGATATTGAATTTAAGATTAGAACTATTGGAAACCGAGGAAATATGCTTGAAAAATATTGGGTTAGAAATGGTTTGTTAAGAATATAAAGGGTTTAACACTGTCACAGAAAAGAAAATCAGACTGGTGAAGAATCTTGTGGTATTCCTGCTGGAAGCACACAGTTGATCCCAAGGTTTCTGACGTAATACATTCAACTCACAATATTTGAAGACCAGTTAGTAAAGTTCTGTAAAAAAGAAAGAAAATATCGGAGATATTCTTTGACACTATTATGAGAACAGACTGCCACTATTCATCCATAAGAAAACATCGTTATTGATCTCAGGACGATAACAAAGATGATTACATTCTCTTCACTAGCTCGTTCATACCGAGCCAAAACTGGCAGCGTGGCTTCCCCGACTCCTTTAGACATGCAAATGAACAATAAGCCATCAGCTTTGGCCCAGAGGAGAAATGTGCAACCAGGAAGCAAGTTGCAACTAATGCCAGTCATTCACTTGTGCATCATCTGAAACAAAACAGAACCTGAGTTAGGCGTAATTACTGTGGACGGATCGGGCTCTTCTGATGGCCTACCTTCAACACCAGGTGAAAGCTTTGGCACTGATATGTGGAAGATGTGTTTCCTAAGTTGGACTAGTGTCCATAAAAGTTTCCACCGACCACGGAGTACTAAATGTTCACAGACTGTGGTATTATTCAAAAGCCAGGAGAGGAAGAGGATGGGGACTTTCTCAAGCGCTTGATACACACAAGACTATATACTTAACCTGTTGACCACGACAGTACGACACCTGAGAGGATGCCACGTCTCATGTACGAAGACATGACCTTTCAGTTGACCCTCATAGTTTAAGTCAAATATCATATCCAAATGGTCGCACTGTCGAGCTCAAAGGAATGCTAAACGTGTTGATGGTGTATGGATCCATACTGTTGACAGTACAGGAATCCATACTGAAAATAAGTAGAATGTAAAACCATGTTTTATAATTTTATGCCATTTTGAACCAATGGAGAACCTGCATTAAGACGGTGAAATGTGAAGTGGTGCTGACCTGCTTCTGTAAATGGGATGTCATGGAAACTTTCGTATCACATATCATGATGGCATCAGCCTCTGTCATGTTTAGGTCTTGATAGTAATTACCAGAGGTTCCTCCGTCATGATAAGCAGCAGTTACCGAGGATCAGGAACCAGTTGGTTAGGTTTTGTTGTGAAGACCAGCGTTCTTTTTTCGTTCCTTTGTAAATATGATTAAGATGCATTGACATTTACATCGCCTCTTAGTCACAGATAGGATGGCCTCCCAATTATACAATGTGATAAATGAGACAATGAACCTGTATAAACTCTAAAGTAGAATTATTCATACATAAAGATTAGCATTAGACGATGATTCATTGATGTCTCGTTGGATTTTTTATTGCATAAAGACGACATTTTGTTCGAGTAGATAGGAAGGTTACATTTGTGGCAGTACTGAGATCAAATTTCTGAAATAAGCCTCGTCTTGTTTTCTTCGTATATCATAAGATATCTAATCTTGGCCCTCTTACTCTCCAAGCAGTCTGACATACACCAACAAAAGCATGATAAAGTAATATCGTTCTGTAACCAATTAATGTTTACGGGTCGGGATACCACTGATGCAGATAAGATTGTGGAAGAAGCAGCATATTTCTGCCTGGGGAGGACGCCAGAGTTGGGTCTTCTCCAAATATAGCGAGACTCATCACCGCGTCCACTAACTGCTCGGTTCACACACACGCATCAGGCGAGGTATGCAGGCTGGAAGCTACGGGGCAGCGTTTATACAAGAAAAATATGATGTTGAATCAGCCCTGATACATAGAGACATTGGTTTCTGGCGAGGACTGGAAAGCGAGAATCGCGTACTAGCGATTATTTCCACGAGGTCTCCCGACTGCCCAAACTTGTGTTTAAACTATTGCCTCTCGTCGTCCCCTCTATGTATAGGTATCTAGAGTTTTGATTTTGTTTTTCACTCTTTGCAGCATGGATGGTAGCTGTAACTTGTGTATTTTTTACAGAGAAGTTTGAAAATACATAAGAATGGTGATTTTTTTTTTGAACTTCTTCGCTATCGAAATGACTTACCGGTGCCTGTAGGCAGAATTCTTGAAAAATATAATGCATTTTACCAAAATCCTATTATCTGTGGTGACGCAACTGCTGAGCTTTCAGGTAGATAAGCGAGTTTAATTAGTCTCCTGTCAGTGGTCGTATCAAAGAAACCCAATAAATTTATCAATTCGTGCATAGTCAGTGACCAGAGTTCTGGTACACGCCTCACCAAAGCTGTACCGAGTCTTCTGTCTCAGTCTCACGAGACAGAGGTCGGTGGGTCGATACAGCTTCGATCAGGTGCTTCACAGGACTTTTTCACGCATCCTCCCGCTAGTTCAGACAACCCGCGAACACAGAAAACAACTACATGATTCAAGAAGTACGATAGAAGTGATTCCAGAACCCAGGACTTGTAAGGACCTGCACAGCAGCCTGTAGAAAGCCCAGGAACAAGACGCCTCCGTAGAGCACTACGTATTACTGTGTCATCTGTATCATTCGTCGATCATCCCTTAAGGATGAAGCTGAGTATCTGTCCTCCTTGTCTCGGTTAACATTTACTTATCCTCTGTTTACAAGGGTAGAATATCAGTTTATACATCAGTATATACATCTAAGCCTTTACTTGGTACCTTTCATGAGCCTTGTATTCAGAACGATTTTTTTTATCGTTATTTAGAGAAAACCGACGAATCATTCTCTCTCTCCTGTTCCTACTGCAGCAGCTGCTGATAAGGACATCTTAATGGCGTGATTACTGGCTTCGAGACTTGCTAATGTTAACAATCTCACTTCCTCCTGAGACCCACTACATATTCATCATCCCCCTCCCTCACTAGATTCGACATCGATGACACCTGTCACAGTAAGGTTCTTCGTTGACACTATTCTTGTAGCATGTCTCCATCTATCCAGAAAGTATCTTTACCCGCATATATCACACCCACACTGAATTGTGTGCCTTGACTCTTAAAAGTAAACATCGCTTGTCATCGCTTGAAGAACGGTGGACTTTTGTTTTTCTTTCATCTGGTCCAACTGTGATGGGAGCGACTGTGGCTAAATACACGCACACACACACACACACACACACACACACACACACACCCATAGCAACAGTCAGTCGGGTGGCGGGAATTAAGACAACCAGGCTCTCCCCCGATCGTGGCCTACCCAATGACATGACCATTTCGCACCTACTTAAGTGGGCGTCTTACGAGCAGAATTTCGAGTCCCACAGTTGGCCTAGTTGTTGCCTTTAATACGTTCCTGTTATAGAAATCAGACTCGCATAGTTAAATCTTTGGGGCAATGGTGTACGATGGAACATATTTAATATTTTTGATAATTGCTGTGGTACTTTTCTTACCGGATGTAAAGGCCTGTAGATTGTGTGTCACCCATGATATTTGGATAGATACGTAAAAAGTGAACGTTCCAAGTGGTCATATCCTGACAAGCCAGAGAATTATGAAAAGGCGAGGAGACATGTGGGGCAGGTCGACCAGGTGTGTTCAAGGCCAGACGCAGCAGCAATCTTCCTCACCCCTGCTGCTCCATACCACCACCCCTGCTGAACCACAACACCACCCCTGCTGCACCACACCACCACCCCTGCTGCTCCACACAATTCCTGCACCACACCACCACCCCTGCTGCTCCACACCATCCGTATAGATTGATTTATATCTGAAAGTAGAATTCCTTCCAAAGTCTGACTTCTTCACCTTCTCGCCTCTCTCACTCCCTGCATACCCTCACCAACACTTCCTCTCTATCCTCTCCCACACTTCGCCGACGCATCATAAAGTTTCAGCATTTTTTACCCCCGAGTAAATCACCAGAGACCGGCATCGCGAGGTGGATCCCCCGACGACACACCCTGTTCTCTCTCTCTCTCTCTCTCTCTCTCTCTCTCTCTCTCTCTCTCTCTCTCTCAGGTCGCTGACTTTCCCGCTGGATTTTTGTGTTGCCCCTGTAATGCTTTCCCGTAAGCATCTGCGTCGCCAGCCATAGCCAGACACACACGCAATCTCGTAATTATTCTCATTTTCGGTGTCGGAGATTGGATGAGCCTTCCATAAAACCTGCGGTTGTCATCAGTTCAGATGAACGGTTTTGTCCGGCAGCCTAACACGGCCCTTGGTAATGAGATGCAATAGTCGGACGTCAGCCGATGGTAAACATATGCACAAGAAAACTATTATGGAGCAGCGAACACCTTAGGAGGTAGTGTTGCCAGACGTCAAGCCGCTCCTGATGTTCTCCATTCGTAAGGAGCGTCACGGTGACGAATGTGACAACAGAATGTGACGGAATTAATGGTGTCCTTTTTCATTACACGCCATGTGCACATACGGCAGTCGTGGCAGATGTGTGTGTATGTCTTCACGGTAGGCTGGATGATGGTAGTGTGTGTGTGTGTGTGTGTTTGTGTGTCTGCATCATGAGTGTAAAATTCTTCCCCCGTAACGCACAAACAGTA
>JAUTXX010054594.1:0-10564 GCA_032273605.1 Panulirus laevicauda
GAGAGAGAAGAGAAGAGAAGAGAAGAGAAGAGAAGAGAAGAGAAGAGAAGAGAAGAGAAGAGAAAAGAGAGAGAGATATGAGCAATGCAGGTCCAGCATAAAAACTGTTACTACTGTTTCAATCATTACCATACCAGGAAGTCATGATTTCCAGCCATGCTGACCTACATGTTTATCTCCTGAATTTACACCACAGACTTCACAAAATTATACTTATTATTACTAACTTATTGAAAGCATCTTTAAGGTCATAAGTAAAATAAACAAAAAATTCTCTACAGTCAAGGCAATACTTCCCCTACCATGAATACAACTCTTTTTATGAATGCACGCACTCATTTTTCATGCACGCATTTCTACATAAAGTACTAGCATAAAATACATCATACGTTGACTTTTGAACAGTGGACGAGATGTAAAGATATGCACATGATCCAACCGCTAGATATGCAACACAATTACGCGAATGTTCTCAAACTAAAAGACAGATCATATCCTCAAATAAAAGCCATCTTATTTTCACTGATGACAGATGACCTGAATCCATGAAAAAAAGATATTCAGTGCAATGGCTAATCGGTGGTTAATGTCTCCCTCCCATCTTAGTACCTTTTAAACATTGCATGCATCCATTCCATGGGTTCAACATCTGACTACATGGGTAAGTGGGCAACAAATATGTCTGCATGATTTACATACAATGGAAAGAAGCCTCATGCCTTAAAACTGATTTTATATCCCTAATTACAAACCACCACGATATATATCTACAATAAGTAAGCAACAATCAATAAGGGAAAATGACAATTTGTTTAACTCACTTCCAATGCAGTGAACAGACTTGAATTGAAATTAAATGCACTCACACTAGTTTCAAAAAAGTCTATTGGACATACAAAGTAGACATACAAAATCCTGTTTGACTGAGGAACATGAAAGACAATCTTTAAATGGTACTCATGAACACTAAGTTAAATTGTTCTGTAAATTGGCATGACCACTAATTTTCTTACTCATCAAAGCAACCTTTAATCTAATTATCATTCTATATAAATTTCCCAGTACAGAAAGAGCCACAGTGATACAATAATATGATCTTCCATTCAAATGATAAAGAGGAACAATGATATTCCCGTAAACATAACAAAGTCTCTGAAGGATGTTTTGAAAAAAATTGTTGAATATAAAATTCATAAAAATAATAAAAGAAATTCAAAAATATATGGAAGAAAATAACAGATGTGATATGAGAAATGACAGTAAGTTCTAGTAAAAACAGAGGCATACAATTCAGCATGACTAGAAATTCACTGAGTGGGCCTAAATATCTATCTAATATCAATAATTGCACATAAGAAGGCATTCACCTTTTGTGGGAATTAATTTTGAGGATACTTAAGTACTCATGAAAAAACATAAAAAGCAGACCCACAAAAACTAAGCTACACTATTTCCTGAATAAAAATTAGAAGTTTAACATATTTATAAGTTTACTAAAAAATATAAAATATATTTCATGCAAGCAGACACATACTAAATGTATGATTTTGTCACTTTCATCAAATAAAAATATATGTCAGTTTTCTGACATATGCACAAAAATCACTCAAATACTTACTCAAAAATTTACTAACACTAAAGAGAAAATAAGCAGTCATTATGACATTTATCAAATAATTTGTAAGAATCAGCATGGCATTTCAAGTACCATATAATGAATGTTTAAAACTCAAGAAATAAGACATTCTGACAGGTTTGTAAAGAAATATATATTTCACATCATTGCTAAAACAAAAATTGTCTTTTTCAAAGATAATAGTGATTTTGCTTTAAAAACAGGAACTAGTAAACTACATCTCAATCATTCATGATTAATGAGAAACAAAATACCATGGTCAACGATGTTCAAACTTCTGTGTGCTCTGTCAAACTGAAAAGAAGAAACAAACACTTAGCTAAATAAAAAACTCAAAATTTCTTAAACCACATAAAAAGGGGCAACATCATTACTATGCTTTAGTCATCACACTAATACAAGAGAACTAAGAGAATAAAATGAAAGACAAAATAAAACAGATGAAGTACTTACTATTTACAGCAGCACCCCTTCCCCCAGCAATCATGTCTTTGTACGAATTTCGGGGCCTGACATATCTTATGTAATTTTTCATGGTAAATACTTAGAGAGTTACAAGTTCATTTGAGACACTATTCATTTGCTCAACTGATACAAAATTCTTTTATATCAGGTAATCACCCCATATACAGATTGAACAAATTCCTGACAAAGACAACAATATAATACATGTGTATGTGGGTGGGTTGGGACATTCTTTCGTCTGTTTCCTTACGCTACCTCGCTAGCGCGGGAGATAGCGACAAAGTATAATAAATAAATAAATAAAAGGCTGATGCATGTATGCAGTGCAGCTCTGCTGTGGTTCACTGGGAAGAGAATATATCATTACATATAAATGAAATACTAACAATCTTTTCTTGGATATTGCAGCAAACTGCTCCTTTGTCAGTCCTGATTTTGGTAGCTTTGACTGACAATAAAAATGAAAAAGAAAAAGGCCGAGATGTATGCTTAACCAGAAGACTTAGGTTTCATGCTCAGTACAGAATAAGCAGTCTTACTGACCATACCATGCACAACTCATGAGAAGCTGACCCCCTGGTCACCCAAGAAAATAATGATTATCTCAAGAAAAAAAGAAAAACATACCTGTTGTCAAACTGGTAAGATGGTGGTGATGTCACTTCAATGTTTTCCAGAAGATGAAGATGCTTACTGTATTCATTGTGCATGACTTCTTGCCTTGATAACTCTATCTCTCTTGTAATATCACTGCTATCAAGACAAAAATCTTTGATGTTCTTATGCTTCTTCCACACCGAGTCAAGAGCCTCACTTAAATTACGTGCCCAAAGAGCTCCTGTATTCTTGCTTTCATTCTCATAATCAGAATATTGTTCAGATGATTCACTTCTGTATCTTTCCCTACTGCCCATGCAACATCCCGAGTCCCAAGTGTCACCAAAATGAAGAGAGTCCTTGTCCAAGTCAGTCAGGCTTTGGGGTTCACTACTTTCTTCAGATCCTTGAAGTTTCTGAGTGAAAGTCAGGCTAATTGCAGAGTCTGATGTATCATATAAGGAAACCCTAGATTCTGTACCATCTATTTCACCATACATACCATCCTCATCTTCGATCTTACATACTGCACTGAGACATGGAGACTGGAAGTCTGCTCCCAGTGGAACTACATTTCCAAGGTCAGAGGATGAGAACTGCTGAACGTTAACAAATGAATATGAAGCTTCATATGTACTTCTGGTTTCTTGGAGAGGAACCCTGACACTATTTCCTGCACATGTGTTAAGGTTTTCATCTTCATTCTCTACACCCAGCTGGGACAATTCCCCTAAACCATGGATGCTGTCAGAGTTATGTGATGAAATGCTTGGGCTCCGAGCACAGGATTCCTCAGAAGCCCTTCTTAACTCTGGAGTTGCTGACCTAGCTCTCCTTTCCTTAGTTAAAGGCAAACTGAGATGCTGAACAATCGATGATGGAATGAATTTTTCGCAGACTGTTTCTCTAGTATCTGAGGAGCTTGATGGGTTGAACTCTTCTACATTGTTGTCATCATCCACATATTCTACATCAAGGCCAAGGAGATATTCTCCACTATCAATATCTACTTCATCATCCAACTGGCAGATAACATCACCAAGAGGAACAAATAATTCCCCCTGATCTGAAAAAAACTTTCAAGAATAAATACTTTCAAAAGATATGAGTTAAATGTTCCTAAGCTTTTTAAAATTTTTATTTAAGGCAAAAGGTTGCTGGAGCATCTTATTATTACCATAATGTAGTAAAACCACAGGACCTTGATGAGGCTGTACTCCTTTTCATTACTCAAAGATGATTTAGCCTAGTGTATACATACGGAATCTACATTTTTTACCATGCTAGCAAGGAAGCGTTACGAACAGAGAACTGAGCTTTGGAGGGAAAATCCTCACTTGGCCCCCTTCTCTGTTCCTTCTTCTGGAAAAGTAAAACTGGAAGGGAGGATTTCCAGCCCCCTGCTCCCTCCCCTTTTAGTCACCTTTTATGACTCGAAGGAAATATGTGGGAAGTATTCTTTCTCCCCTATAATACAGAATCTATCCTCATTAAAGCCCCATACACCTTTCTGAGGCTTCCCTGACCGCTTATAAGCCTTGATTCAAGCCATCGACCGCATGTCATCCCCTGTATAGCACACTGTTCCAGTTCACTCTATCCCATGTACATTTTACATCCTCCTGCACATTCAGGCCCCAAGAATTCAAATTTCTTCCATTTTCAGTTTGGTCTTTCCCTTCTCCTTATCCCCTCTACTTCTGATGCATATATCTTCTTTGTCACCTTCTCCATTTGTCTAAACCATTTCAGCACACCCTCCTCAGTTCTTTCAACTGTACTCTTCTTATTATCTTACCTTGACATCTATTACTCGATAAACCCTCCCAACACCACATATTGTCTTGTCCTCAGACATTTCATTTTCAACACATCCATCCTCTTCCATACTTTCTCATCTAGATCCCACACCTTGCAACCATATAAAACTGTTGGGATTAATATACCAACAAACATGTCCATCTTTGCCCTTGCAGATAATGACCTCTCTTTACATACACTCCTTACTGCTCACAACCTTAGCCATCTCATTCAGCCTATAGCTCCCTATAGCTTTCATAGTTCCAATCACTGCCATTTCCACTCCCTGGTATCTAAAACATCCCACTTCCTGAAGGTTATCTTCAATTAAATTCATACTCCAAATGACCTATCTCCTTTCAGTGCAAAACTTAATAGCTTTGCTTTTATTCACATTTACTCTCGACTTTCTCCTTTCACACACTCTTCCATACTTAGAAGCCAGCTTCTGCAGTTTCTCACACAAATCTGCCTCTAGCACTGAGTCATCAGCAAACAATGACTGACTCATCTCCCAGGAACATCCTACCTCCAAAACACTGCAGACCTGCCCCTCTCCAAAAACCATCCGAATTCACCTCCTTCACCATCCCATCCACAAATAAATCAAACAGCCATGGTGACATCACACACCCCAGCCACAGACCCACCTTCAACAGGAAGCACTCTCTCTCCTCTCTCACATAAAGTCCTTACTGTCTCAATAAAAACCCTTCACTGCTTCTAACAGCTTTCTTCCCACACCATATATCTGTAACACCTTCCAAAGAGCATCTCTACCATACGTATACTCGAGACTCATAATGCCACGTACAATTCCTAGTTTCTGTAAATATTTATCATATACATTCATTAAAGTAAACACCCTCTACCACTCCTGAGGCCAATTTGTTCCTCCTTCTGGAACTCTGTGCACACCACCACTCTCTCAATTACAGCTTTCCCATGCAACTTAAGAAGTACACTCAACAAACTTAAATATCTGTAACTGAATATTCACTTTTGTCCCCCTTGCCTTCATACAATGGCAGTGTGCAGGCATTCTGCCAATCCTCAGGCTCCTCATTAAAATTCTTAACCAACCAATCAACAACACAGGGTCCCTTTACCAGGGACTCCTGCAGGTCCAAGGCTGTGTTAAACTCAGTGGCAGGGACAAGAAGGACACTTCTAAAGTGAGAGTACTTACCTGAGACTGTACTTTCTCTTATCAACTGATGATGATACAGCCAAGCCAAATGTGGCTTTTCATCCGAGTTGTAACCTCAGGCAGGTGAAGTCTGATAATATCTATATTCATATATACATTTATTTCATACCTGATCGCTGTTTCCTCCATCCGAGGGAGTTTTTAATACAGAGATGGGTATAAACTGGGTCTTGGAGGCATTAAACTTAACAAGATTTTGTGTACCCCATGGAGATATCCTGTCCAAGTTTGAGTTCAATGAGGAAGCCATGTCAAGACGAGATACATATGGAGTGAGAGACTAGGGAGCAGAGTTGAGGGATGTCGATGAATGAAGTGTTCAGTCGTGAGTGTATGAGTGTATTGGATTATTTGCGGAGAGGTAATTGTTGAAAAAAGAAGAAAAAGTGTAGGGAATGGGACAGAACCCTGAGGGACACCACTGTTGATGGAAAAAAGTGGGGAGGCTGACCCATCAACAACCACAGAGATAGATAGGTCAGAAAAGAAGCTATGTGGACATGAAGGAGAAAAGTGAGGGAGGGAGGCCAAAAGAGGGGGTTTAGAGATGAGACCCCAATGCCACATCCTGTCAAAAGCCTTAGATATATCAAGGGCTACTACACATGACTAACCAAAATCTTTCATGGATGATGATCATATCAGTGATCAGAGAGAAGAATGTGAGTTTCAAGGAATTTAAGGATATGGGAGTCGAGAAAGGATTAAAAGATTTTGGAAATGGTAAATGTCAAAACAACAGGACAATAATTAGAGGGGTTAAGACAGTCACCCTTCTTAGGGATGGGATATATCAGCGCATGCTTCCAAGGAGAAGGAAAAGTTTTGGTTTTCAAACAGAAACAGAACAGACAAGCATAGACAGATGCAAGTTCAGAGGCGCACTCTTTGAGTACACGGGGATGTATGCCATCAGGATCATAAGCCTTGCTTGTGTCCAGAGAAAGAAATACTTTTCAGACAGTCCAAAAAGAGATTACAGGAAGGGGAACAGGATTAGTAAGAACCGCATCAGGGGGTGAAGGAGTGTTAGAGTCATCCAAGATGGAATTAGAGGAGAAACAGGAAACAAAGAGAAATGCTTTGTCAACTGGAAAGACAGCTATAGTACCATCAGAACAGAAAAGTGAAAGAAAGGCAGAATGACAGAAGTTGTTAGAGATGCTCCTGGCTAAAAACCAGAAAGACCTATCAGTGGATGACGAGAAGAGGTTATCGCACTTCCTTTGAATAAAGGAATGCTTCACCTCATGGATAACGTGCTTGCAGTGATTAGGGCAGTGATAAAAGCTGAATGGAAGCCAGAGGAAGAAGAGTTTTTCCAAGCCTGATATGCCTGATCACTTGCCTGAATCGCCTCCCTGGTTGATGGATGCCTACTAATTACTACCCAACTAATATAATAATGATATATATAATCATAATATACACATAAATGAAGTAAAGCTAATATCATCCACCAGTATATAAAAAATGTGAAAGCAATGCTGCTGTGCTTCCTGTATGAAATCAGGATGATAATTAGAATAACAAGCAAAGATGTATGAAGGATATGTGTTCTGGAAAATATCAGTAGACAGGCATATAAGTGAAAGTATTTTACACAGGTATAGTTTTGTAGAATACACAGCAAATGATATGCTGATCAAGGAGATGGCTGAAAGTACGAGGAAGAGAGACAGATCATGAAAGAGATGGGTAGGTGCAATGACTTAATTGATTACTTTTAGGAATACTTCTGACAAGGATGTCATAGGAATGATTCAGGACTGAAAAAATGGAATCATTCTGCATAGCGAGGTCCATCCTAAGGAACTGGGAGAAGATTTTATGAAGACAGAGCTACAGAAATACAGCTCCCTGGTGTAAATGGACTTTGCATATTGAGGTATTTATCTAGCTTTGACTTATCATGCCATGCCATTCCCAGTGTTTAAAGTATGATGTTGCATAAAGAATCTTCCCCAGTATATAATATATTCCAGTGATGAACACTTTGCAACATATTGTGGATAATTTGCTGACATGTATAGCTGCTTGGCTTTACATCTGCTTTCAATCAATTAGATATGTCCAAAAATGCTTGCTTACCTGGTGGCCAGAGTGTGATGGTCACTCCAAGAGGACTAAGAGAAGAGACATCAAATGCTTCACAAGTTTCATTTACGATGTTTTTGGAAGAGCTATCTGAAGCTTCAGCAATGACTGTCTGATTGATACTGGTAGTTGCTGATGGCTGTATATGATGCTGACTGACACTTGAATATCTTAATGGATGCTTATGGTGTCCAAGGTAGACAACTGTGCCAATGTGATCACCCTGAACAAGAACTTTGCTACCTCTCGGAAGTAATGATCCTTCACTGTGAAAAAAATTCAGAAGACAGCAGATTATAATAACCAACACATTATAAAAACATTACTGACATAATATACATGTGTTATGGGGCATAAGCAGGTGGATCATGTGAGAAATGATAAGATGTGTGATAATGAGCACAGTCTGATTGAGAGGGATGACTAGAGAAAGTTATGACGGCCAAGAGGGCTGACAGTCTTCACTCCATCCTTCCATTTCTTCCTCAGTCGTCCACTCTCACATGAACCCACCACTTCCAACACACAGATCTTTTCTGTAAGTTTTAGGCCTTGCCTGAAAGGCACGGCTCTGAAATGTCAAGTTTCCTTGCCTACCTACACCAATTATCAAGTTCTCTGTAACTTGCCTAATGTTCCCTCAATATGCATGGGCCCAGTTTCAAACGTGGACTTTTATCAACCCCAGTTTCAGAAAATTAGCGGGGGGGTTTCATTGAATTGTGATAAACATCAAGACAGGCAGTGTCTGCTGACCTAACCCAGACCACAAACAGGCCCTGGAGCTACTTTTGATCATGGACCCCTGAATTATCCTATCCTTATAACACTCCCAGCCACTTAATACCCAATATTTTCTTCCCAACAAGATATTCCAATTCAATCAGTCAGCTGTCCTTGTATTCATACTTTGACTGCCATTCAAATTTTGCCTGATTTCTGCTAAATCAACAAGGTCTACAACATCAGGGTTAAAATACTTGAACTCAAGACTTTTTCCTTGAATTAACATGATCATAACTAAGAAAATAATCATAATAGTAAAATGTACTAAGGAAAGAAAAGAAAAACATCTTCAGTAAATGCCACAAACTAATGAAACATTGTAATGAGTAAAAAGTTCTTAAAATGGGCAAATTCATTTCTATGGAAGCACAGGTGCTCCTCAACTTATGATGGAGTTACGTTCCAAGACGCCCATTGTAAGTTTGTAAGTTGAAAATACATTCAGTATATCTAATACTATACATCTAACCTACTGAACATCATAGGATAGCCAAGCCCACCTAAACATTTTTAGAACACTTACATTAGCCTACATTTGGACAAAATCTTCTAACATAAAGTCTATTTTATAACAAAGCGTTGAATATCTTACCATAGTAAAGTCAAAAATTGTAAGTCTAACCATCATAAGTAAGGGGTCACCTGTAGTTATTTCCTACGGAATGAGCAAAATCAGAGCTGTGATGGTAATATTCAGACAGGGTTAACACAGATACAAAAATAAAACAGGCCTGAATAAGCCTGTATTAGTTACTGCAGGTTCATTGAGTCCTGCTGGCCTTATATGCTTTGTGATGATCAAAGGAGATGAATCCTCATTGATACACCTCAATTTGTGGGTAAGGTAGTTTTTTAACTCTCCACTAAGCAAGAGCTCTCTCTGACGCTCACAGGGCTCTAATGACTGGTTAGAAATATTTACTTTCAAACTTACTTTGTTGTGAGGACATACAGATGACACTCAGGGTCGCTGGCCAGATGGGTACAGACAACACACTCACAGCCAGCCAGGGGATACGGAGCACAGAGTTGCTGTTGAAAAACACATATCTGCTTATTGCTAATAATACCAAAGAACTTATCAAAACACATACAAAAATCTAATTTGATGAAGGAGAGCATCATTTTTCCCTGAAAAATAGACTCAATTCTGCTTGGACTGTCTTTCACAGAAAGAACTAAAGAGAGTAGGTTCAGTACAACCAAGAAGTTGGGGAAAAATCCATTCAGCTAATGAACACGCCATGCTCATCCTTGTTAGTGATATCATAGATCAGAGATCACTAAAACAAATCCCACAAAGACAAGAACTGAACAGGGTGGAACATCACTGGTCATGACAAAGCTGTTACTTCCAACTATAGTCAGCAACTCAATCCTAATAAAAATAACAACTTGGAATGAAAGAGATAAAGATTTACACATGCATACTAAAATTACCAAATGTTCTAAATGTGCCACATTTACATGCCCAAAATACATTAATATATAAAGGTGGATTATCAAAGCCCTCTCTTTAATCCTCTAATGTGCCATCCTTTACTGCTAAGGAACGTGAAAACCAGAGTAATATTGTGACATCAATTAACACGGGTTTTTACAATATTTTCTATGAAGTCCTAGGGTTCCAAGAAAGCATTTGATATCACATCATTCTTTAGGCATCGGGATGATAAAGGAATATGTGCACAGCCTTAAAATAAGTCAGATGTTAGCTTCTAAAATTAACTTCTAATAGATACAAAAAGAAGTATCACAACACATCCTTGCTCTGACTTGGGGCTTGATATGTAGCCCCTCTCACTGGCGTGCAATTTAAAATCATACTTGGAAAAACAAATCTGTTTTTCTGAAAAAACTGTTTAGTTTATTGTAAATATGTGAAACTTAATGATATCCTTCTCATTTAATTCTATTCAATTCTATATATCTGATGCCTGTTCCAACTGGAACTCCCTCAAGGGGTTGGCTAT
>JAUTXX010054705.1:0-17693 GCA_032273605.1 Panulirus laevicauda
ATTTTTTTTTTTTTTTTATTAACCTATGTCGCTGTCTCCCGCGTAAGCGAGGTATAATAATAATTATTATTAATACTATTATTATTATTATTATTATTATTATAGATAACTCTAGGACAAGGGGCTCCAGTGGCTTGAAGGCTGCACTACATCCATAGGCATGGAAATGATAAGACTCCTTTTGAGGAAAAAGTTCATTGACAAAACTGGACTTTCTTTCATCAACTGATGATGACAGTCTCTCTGAGGGTGACTTTTCACTCATGTTATAAGAAAAAACATGTCTAGTCCATAAATACCTATACAAGAGATTGTTACTGTTATTATTATAGAACTCCAGGACCCCATTTATATGGCTTCTGCAACTTCAAGCTTGCACACCACACAAGCAGGGAGATGATGGACTCCTTTGAAGCAAATGGATCCCCAGTGAGATTGCACTCCTTTCCTTCCAATGATGATAATATAGTTCTCCTAAAGATGTTTTTATGTTTGTGGTGTAACCACGTCCTGGTAGAGTCTGGTGACACTTATACAGGGAATGAAAAGATGTATTTAAGAAGCAGGAGATGATAAAGAAAATAGATTGGAATAAGATAAGTAGGAAAATAGGAATCCAGAAATGAAGGGCAGGTTTTAAGAATGTTTAGCTAACTGTCACATATTGTGCAGGGTGAATGTGGCTTAAGAAGTGAACCATCTCTGATAGAGGGAAGTTTGTTAAGTTTTCTGCCCCCTTGGACAATCAAGGCCAATCTGTCTGTTTCTTGTCTCTCTTTGTCTGAATTAGAATGAGTTAATTATGATGACATTGCAAAATGCATGGAATCATGCTTGACGGAACTTGATATTTTCAACACCACATCTTGTTAGTCAATCTGCTCCATCGTAGCATCGCTATAGAACGCATGTACACTCTGTAATACATATGAACATGCATCCTGACAGGTAACAGCTCTTGAATAAGCTATGCTGTAAGACCCTGTACCTGAATGTTACGAACAAAGTTTTCCATATTGTAAGTTTTACATTGATGTAAATATTGTGAATTTTTATGTGCATTCTGTACTTTATTGTGTCAGACCACTTGTAGTTCTGTCTTACATAATATAAAGAGTGAGTTGTAAGTTGTGTGTCTGTTTATCTATCTATATCTCTGATGCCTGTTCCCTTTGGGAATTCCCATCAAGGGGATGGCCATGGCAAGTTGTGTGGAATTTTATTGAAAATTTTCAACCCAGTTATACTCATTACCTAGTTATACAAGATGGAGAGGAAGTTCTATACTCATGGAATCCCATCTCTTGAACTTTCTCTGTTATTTTACAACTTTGAACTTAAGCATACTGTCAGGATGTACAATTTCATCAGTTTATTCCTTTCACCCATTATTCAGATACTAAGAAAAAAGAAAAGCATACTGTCAACATGTACAATTTTCTCAGTTTATTCCATTCATCTACTACTATGATACTAAAAAAAATACTCTTCCATGGTGGGCAAATTTATGGTCTCAAACTTTCACTGTAACTCATCTCTCTTATTTTTGATATCATCTTTGTTGCCTTCCTCTGTAACTTCTCAGTCAGTTCTTTTTGTCTTTCTTAAACTGTCAGCCATGTTGACTGTTAAAATGTATCTAGTTCAGAACATTGCTTGTCCAAGCAGCCACAATTATACCATCAGCCATTGTGCACACACAAGATACCTTCTTTCCTTGAAAAGCAAAGCAGTAAAACTTTCTGCCCTCTTCCTGTAACCTTCCTAACTTTAAGAGACAGATATACAAACACCTGAGGAGCTCGTGAATAGTGCCTTCATTTCTTTTCTTAACCCATATTTCTTTCACCCAAGATGACGTTAATTGGGGTATTTTTGATTGTACTATGCTGGTTATGATCAAAGAAGCTATAGCTATTCATGCCATTATCTTTATTCCTTAAAGCACTTATGAAGTGTTTGGTGCATTAAAGTGTCATTATATATGTATTGGGAATGTAATTTTGTATTTATGAGTGACATGTGAAAATTAACATTATTACCAATGACAGTTGAAGGAAACCAATGTTGCCAGTATGCATAGGAGATGGTTGTTGCTGCAAGGCATCTTTGGTTTTTGGAATGACCAGCAGAGAATGACTCGTTTAACCATTCAGTATTGTAGTAGCGAGTGGAATGCAGTTATCACTGCAAGGCATTTATGGCTTTTGGACTGTCCAGTAGATTAACCCACTCCATCCTGTACCTGGCATCCCTCCCCATTCCCCAGTGCAGCTACAGAAACGAAAATTTGAATTTTGTACAAAAAATTTAAAAAACATGAAATACTCCCTTGCAACTATGTAACAATGAAAACTTAAATGAAAGAAAGTATGACACCACCTATACTAATTTAGACACATTGACAAACTCATTTTTAATGATGGTGGGGGGAGTGATGGTATTAAATAGTCTGCCTACTGATAAACATGTCGTATTTGAAACAGTGAAAGACAAGCTAAAATTACCTTCCAGTATGACTCGTACCAGATGGTGGCAGAGGGGATGGGCAAAGACATATATGCAGTAGATCTTTAGATATCCCATGCATCATTTCAAGATCACTTTCACTCTTGTATGCTCTTAGTGGTTTCATATTACTTTCCCTAATACTTTTTAACAATCTATCAGTCTAACAGAGTTTGTTGATCATAAGCTGTAAATGTTGCATAAGATTTAAGTAATGGAGTATGAGGTGTTGTCACTTGGGATGACATCATTTTATGTGGATGAATGTGTCATATCTTTTTTGTTACTAGACTGCTTGTGAAAAATCACTTTGGTGAAGCTGTATTATAGTCAAGGGACAAAATGAAGTTGTCTCATTGAGGAAATTCTCACTCCAAAGAACTTCACTTCCCTGCCCCTGCTTGGAGTGATGCCTTGAAGGTGAAGGAGCCCTACAAAAGGGTTCCTCTGGCTGTATGAATAAAATTTTCATAGCCCTTAGCAAATTAAGGTCACCATATTTAAAAAAGCCATGTCCCACATGCAACTGCCAAACCATTAAAAGCTGTTTCACATCTGAGATTGACTAGGAAAGTTTAAATGTTTTAGAAGGTTTGGAAAAAAGCTGCTATTTAAGTGTACCATTAAATATAGAAGTATGCTAGCAGATTTAGGTCCTTGTCTGCTAGTTCCAGCAAAGACCCAGAAATTACATGACACATAAGTGCCAAAGACTCAGTGGAATGCAGATGCTGACCAGTTGGCCACTGACCTTTGGATTTAGACTTAATACAAGTAGATGCTCCCTCAACAGCATTGGAGAAGAGTAGAATAAAACTGGTATGTGGTATGCCATTCCTTTTGCCATTTTCCTCTTCATATCTCCCATATTGCCAGCACAACCTTCCCACTCAACAGCAACTTATTTTCCCAGAAATATATCACCCCAGGAACCAGTAGTTTCCATCCTGCTTTTTTTATATTATAGATATTATTAACATTACTAACTTTTTTCTGTGTGAAGTGTGCACTAGCTCTGAATGCTTTCTTTATTGCTCACACATTAGCAACTTATTCTCCTTTTACGTTTTTGTGAATGCTGTAGTATTGTAGTAGATGCATGGATTTTACAGACAACATTCTTCTGGATACAAAGGATTGCCTGTAGGGTTGCCCACCTGATTAATTTATTTTACCACAGATCATGAAACTTTGTAATAAAACAGTATTATTAATAAATATAATGAGCATTTTTCTCCAAGGAAACAGCTTTGACAATATCTTAGTAACAATTATGAGAACACCAAGGTGATTATCGTCTTACTAGTATTTATCAGAACACAAATATTTGTATTATACAATATCTCAAGAAAATTGTTACTGTATCTGGTAACATTTAGTAACTGTCTTGAGAACTACTTGAAAAGACTCACTTATATTTATGAGAACAGTTTAGATATCACAGTGTTCTGACTTCTAAAAACTGTATGATTATTAGATGTGAGCAGCATTAGTTACATATGATTTTTTTACTTGTATGTTAGTCCAGATGATGGGGCTGCCACCATGCATAGTGAAATAATAAAGAGAGGTTCCAAAAGTAACATTCTCATCACCAAGACTGACACTCTAATGCTCTTGCATCACAGTTCCCATATCTGTGTAACTGCCCTTATAGCCAGTTCCAAAGATGCAACTACTACCCTGAAATCAGTCAGGTTTCAGGGGTAGGGACTATAAGCAGTTATCTCAGATTGAAGTTGGAGTGATTATATTATTTCTTGCCCCAAGAGTCCCTTGAATTTACCAGGCCTCCACAGCACTTAAGAAACCAGCCTCATCCACTGTGTAGGACCATAGGTTATTAAGTGCAGTGATGTTGTGCATGAGTCTGTGTAGGAGGAGTGCAGGGTAGTTGAATAGTAAGCGTTCAGTGTCTTCTTTGTGATAGTTTCAGTGTGGGCATGAAAGGATCTCAGGATATGTTGCAATGGTGTTTGTGGTGTTGTAGGGGATGGACGATGTCCAGAGCATAGATGGAAAAGTTTGACTCATGCTTGTCTGGGAGTGGGGCTTCTGATGGATGGATATGTGTTGGGGTAGAGTTTATGACTGAGTTGGAAGGCAGTTGTTTATTGCTTGTTGGGTCATTTCAGTGTACATGTGTTTTGTCTCGGTGTTATGTTTGCTAGGGTGCAGAGATCTGTGAACAGTGTAATTATATTCCTAGCTTTCACTGACTTAACCTCTTACATCTACTTAGTATAGTTGTAGTGTTAAATGTTGGTAACAGGTGACACCTCTTTATCACTGCATATCTTCTATCAGGTATGCTCGTTTGTTTGGGGTCAGTGTGCGAGATCGTCTAGTGGCACAGTCACAAGTGTTGATTCAGAATCATGAAGACCCAGATATCCAGAGGCAAGCCACCAGACTTTATAAAGCACTAAAGGATTAAGCTGTGACATTTGCTTTTAAGCATTGTATATGATAAGACTTTTCAGTTAATTTATGCAGATGTGCATTCCACAGACATAAATGTAGGGTTATTTTGGGTTTCATTTTTTTATTGAAGAAGTTTCTTTATAATTCAGCACTCAAGTTATGTGGAAAAACCATTATATATATATCATCATGTGAAAATTGGCCTTAAAGACCTGTTTTAACAATATAACTCTGTTATTGGTAGCTTGTTTGTGATAATAACCAAGAAATAATTTAAGATCAACAGTGAATGCTGCTGGTATGTAGAGTGTGTAATCATAGCTTGGATAAAGACAACAGTTGGATTCACTAAAGACATATTGGTAAGTCATAATTTTTTATAATGTTTTAAGCTTTATAAACCAAGTAGATATGAAATTTTCACTGTTTAATGTATGTTAGATTTTTATCAACTTAATTGAATAGTTGTGTGTTCACTGAAATGTACTGTGCCATAATGTGATTTTTTAATTGAGGGAAAAACATTGAAAGTATTTGTGTGAATAAATGCATAAATTTATTTTCAGTGAAAGTTGTCACTAACATTTTGTTGTCAAAAAGTATTAGTGAGCTTCGCTACCAACTCGTCGATGGTGTACACTAAATTTGCAACTTTACATGCCTCAGTGCTCTGTACTAGTCCTATACATGCTACCTAAAGTGAGAAGCATTACCTTGCCAACACAGGCCTGGAGGAACTGGATTCTTTAGTATCCACAGCATGTTAGCTTTGTTAGATTAGGTTTTTGGTGTACTTTAGAGACCTTTGCCAAAAATTCACTGTACTGTACAGAGAATGTTGCTAGCTTATAATTGTGGATCGGATTTTGGATTTCAGAAAACACATTGGAAGCTGATATTTTTACATGTTTACTGCTGGTATTTTTGCATGGTTATCGTGCAGACATTGGAAGCTGTTATTTGTTCATGGTTACTGATGACATTGGAAGCAGTTTTTTGCATGGTTACTGCTGACATTGGAAGCTCTTATTTTTATATGGTTATAAAGCTGACATTTGAAGCTCTTGTTTTTGCATGGTTATAAAGCTGACATTGAAAGCTGTTATATTTGCATGTTTACTGCTGAGATTGCTCTTGGAGATTGGTGAAAAGTAAGTGCAGTCTTCATGAACGAGCTTCCCATGGTTTAATTAATTAATTGGATCAGTATATTCACTGTAATATAAAAATTCCCTGTATCTCAAACAGTTTTCTGTACCATTCTTGATTCAGCGTTATCATGCTTAATAGGCAGGACAAAAATATCTGCAAACATTTTGAACTTCGTTAAAGAGATACTATCAGGTTGTAGGCCATGACTCCTAGTCCTGTCAAGGCATGGGAGGTAAGAGTTGGGATGAAAAGTTTGGTCAGTGAGTACCCTAAAGAGGGATCAATATTTTAGGATGAACAGGGATGTGGATTCTAAAGAAGGTGATCTCCAGTCATAGTTAAGCAAGGCACTTGTGTGTTTTTACAAGTCCAATGAATGTCATGAGTGTATAGACTCTACATACAATGGTTAATGTGTTCTGTCCTCAGCATGTAAGTCACAGTGTACTCTTCTTATAGCAGAGAATTGAAGCTCTGTGTATATCAGTTGTACTTATAAAAGCTTTCATGTATAATTCTATGTATGCTACTTATTGCCAAGAGTGACATTATTAGTCACAGGTTATAATCCCATTTGTGAAGTGTAAATGCTCTTTGAGTTTTTAAAAGTGAAGAAGCTTCTATTATGGGGTTACAACAACCCCATTACAAAATTCTAGTGCTAGGACCATGCCATGTATTCTGCTACATGATCTGGATTTATTGTTTGTAATGCAGCAACTATTTTGTTCTTTATCATTATTTGTCCCCTATAGGTAAAGAGCTCTAAACTGCTTTAGTCTTAACCTTTGTGCCAACAGCTTTAGATTTAACATTTTTCATTTTACTTTGAAATCATCATATGACAGCCATTACCTGTGATTAAAAGCCATAGACAGTCCCGGACAGTTTGAAGTAAAATCACTAGCCAGCAGATGACAGAGTTCAACATCTAACATTAAACATCATATGAAAGACAGACATCTAACATCAGTAGACAATATGTGGCAGCTACAAACAACATATATGAGAAAGAGACTGTAGTTGAAAGATAACATCTGACAATCATAGGTAATAAAAACAGTCATTGGCATCTCACTCACAGGCTTCATCTGACAGCCATGTAAATTGGTATAACCATTATTTGTTGGCCATATCCAACACTTGATCGTCATTTATTCATAATTACCCCAAGACCAATTTCTGTGAAAGTTTTGTTCTTATCCGGGACCTCTTTCTAAGGGCTCCTGAAACCCAGAGCTCCAAAATAACTAACAGTTACAACAAACATTTGATGGCCTTTGGACTTTAACAGTCACATCTAATAACAGTTAATAGATTTTAAAACATCTAACATCTCTAATCAATGTAAAACATTCATAGGAAGTGTTGGCCACCAAAGATAAGATCTCAACCTCAAAAGCACTTAATATTGTGGGTAATATCTAACAGCTGTGGTCAACATATAACATCTTGTAGTATCAGTCTGTGTTGATAAAACTGTCATTAATGGCTTCCAGGTATTCTGGAAAACACAGTGTTAATATGTTTGTTTTTTGTTCCTCCTCTGCGATTTGTTGTATAAGCTTGAGATTTGTTAGGATATTCTTTAGGAAATTCAGGGTTAGAACTTTCCAGCCCGCAGCATTTCAGTTGAGGAAGTGCAGGCCTTCCCCATTCTTTGCTATCCACTCAACCATGACAGGAGCAACTTCCTTGTTTTTGGCCTGCCTTCGGCCATTAAGAGACTACCACAGAGATTATGTTATCAACTTACTCACTCATGGCTGCTCAATGATGCTGAGAAAATTTGGCCCTGAAAATTCAGTCCCAGGCAGTTTGGTCCAAAATATTAGATCCTAGGAAAAGTGGGTCCCTCAAAAATTAGGTCCCTAGAAATTTAGGTTATAGAACTCACTTTAAATTGACCTAACCTTTCAAGTTTTGTAAAAAATGTAAAAAAAGGCAAGAAATGCTTAGAATTCTTAAAAAAAATTACAAGTATGTTTATCTTTAGTCAGTATTAAAAGTAAAAAGCACAGTAATAAGATTAGGTAAATTATGCACAATGACTTTCAAAAAACTCATTTTGTCACAACAATGTGTGTCAATGTGTGAGTCCATCATCTGATATTTTGTCCCTTTGAAGGTCTGTCACTGCACAAATGTTTTGTTTTGAAAGGCAGCAGTCAGTTTCCAGATATTGAAGATGTTGCTCATCACAGGAGATGGCAAGGTCCACTAAATTCTTCTAATGTATTATTAGTCTTTAGCAAATCATATATATCTGTGACGAATATTCCAGAGTCAAAGTTAAAACAAAGGCTCTTCACATTGCCTGTGGTTACCCCAAAGGACACCGACATATGTCAGCTCAGAATAGCTGATAAATTCTGTTGGTAGAGATGCATCCTCACACATATCCTCGAAGCATCTACTGCATGTTCTTCAGGCAGAAAAGCAAGTGCACAGAACATTCTGATTATCATTCAAAAATTGCAATTGTATAAAACTGTAAATCCAAATTTTTAAATCTTACAGTAGACACTGTGACATGAATGAAACAGTTTGTTGTAATGCAGCCTGCACTATCTTTTTTTCCCCCAGCTCACTCAGAATCGTGCATTTTCTGACTTGGAGAGGATTTAAATGTGACATACATTCCTGAAACGAGGCCACTAAATCATCAAGATCAAAATCTATTGCATAATGACACCAGAAAAATTTTGTACCATCTGCTCAAGCCTTATGAAAGTCATAAATGAAATTTAACACATCAGTCAATTTCTGTTTTCTTCTTTTGGACTTGAAAAATGAAGCAGGCATTATGATGAAAAAATTCAAGTATTTGCTAGCCAGATTTTGGTTAGCGACTGATGAGATCTGGACTTCCAGTGTTTTGTTGACCAAGGTTGGACAGTGACTGATGAGATCTGGGCTTAGAGTATTTTATGGGCAGAAGTTGGAAAGTGACTGCTTGGATCCTGTTATAAAAATATGGTGTACTGTCAACCATAGGTTGTGGAGCCATATTTCATTGATATAGAAAATTGAGAATTTATAACTGTAGACTGTGGCACTGTTTGTTGATGAAAAGTGACAATTCATAGATACTGGATTTACAGGGACCCAATTTTTTGGGCCAAATTTTCAGGGATCTACTTTTCTCAGCACCTAATCTTCAGAATAAAATTTTCTGGTCCATAGTAGCACAGATTTCTCCAGAATTGTATGCCAACAGGATGTTTACTGGCAGATTGGCTTTTTTCCATCCCTTGAACCACTCTTTTTTCCCCAGATATATTATTTACTGTAGTAAGGGAATGGTGTGTTGTATGTGTACTTTGGTCAGTATTTTATGATAATTATATATGTATTTAATGCCTGTCCTACGAGTCCCTTCCATCTTTAAGATGCTTCTGCAGCACTCAGGAAGTCAGCAGTGTCCACCAAGCAGGACCATCGGTCATAAGTACAGTGATGTGTGTGTGTCTGTGTGGAGAGAGGAACGAGCATTTGGGTATGTTAAAGTGGTTTTTGTAGTACTGGAAACATTGCTAGTGACCAGAGCAGAGATGGGAAAGTGTGACTCTTGTTTGTATAGGGAGTGTAGTTTTTTGTGGGTCTGATGAGTTGGAGTTTAAGATTGAGCTTGGAAGGTGGTTTTATAGCGCCTTTTGGGTTATTTCAGTGCATAGGTGTTTTGTGAGTGTTAAATTTGTTAGAGATGGGGGAATCTGTGAGTAGAGGTTGTGGGGCAGGGGCAAGCTTTTTAGTTTTACTTGGGGTTTGGTGGATAATTATGGAGTGGTTTGATTAGGAGTCTGGTTCTGTTGCACAGAAATGAGTGCCAAGCATTTTGACGTGGAATTGTATCGGCAGGATTTATTATACTGTGATATATAGGTGAATCATAGGGTGGGTGAGGGAGCAAAGGCTCTGGAAACATTGAGGAATATGTGAAAAGAGAGGTCACTATTTGGGAGGATGAAAATGGGTGGCATGGAAGTTATGGTAATCATGATGATTTTGAATGGATGTGAGGTATGTGCTGTACATGAGCATGTGCAGGAGTTAAATGTGTTAGAAATGAAATGTTTAAGAACAATATGTGTGTGAGAAGGGTTGATCAGGTAAGTAATGATAGGGTAAGGGAGAGACACGGTAATAAGAAGAGCATGGTTGAGAGAGCTGAAGAGGGTTTGCTGAAATGGTTTGGATGTATGGAAAGAATGAGTGAGGAGAGGTTGACAAATAAGATGTATGTGTCAGAAGTGGAAGGGCTAAGAAGAAGGGAAGATGGAATTGCAGATGGAAGGATGGAGTGAACAAGATTTTGAGTGGTTAGGACCTGAAAATATGGGAGGGTGAAAGGTGTATTTGGGATAGAGTGAATTGGAGCGATGTGGCACACAGAGGGTGACATTCTGTTAGAAAGGACTGAACCAGGGCATACTCAGCAGCTAGGAGAAACAATAGAAAGGTCTGTGGGATGGTTTTGGATGGGGGACTGCAGTTTTGGTGTATTACACATGACAGCTAGAGCATGGATGTGAGCAAATGAGGCTTTTTCATTGTCTATTCCTGGAGCTTCCTTGCTAATGTGGGAAATGGTGAAAAAGTATGAATGAAATATGTCCATACCATGAAAAACCAATCAGTCCAGAAACAACTATTCATTCACCTCTTAGCCCACTGTGCTGAGAGAATATGCAAAAACACAGTGAGCTAGGTTTCTTGAAATATCATTCAGTTGGTCATTAGAGGAAGGGGGTAGTTCCAAAGATGTTCAAGAGAGCAGTTGTTGTACATATAATTAAGAAAGGTGACCAGGAAATCACTCTGAACTTTAAACCAATCTCACTAATAAGTGTGATTTGTAAACACTAGAAAAGACAACCAGAAGGCAAATGATGTAATGTGAACAAGTATGAAAAAAATATAGAACTTGCAGAGAAGAAAGCACCTACTTGAGAGGCAACATGTTTTTTGGGAAAAGTGGCTTTTCTCAATAATCTTCTAGATTCATAAAATAGAGGGGAAGGAGGTTCAGTCGGAAAGCAATGGATGGGTACAGTGTGTGATCTTGGACTGTCAGAAAACTTTTAACACTGTACCTCATTAAAGGGTGATAAAGAAGTAGAGCTACATGCAGGAGTAATGTGAAGAAACTTTCACTAGATAGAGGATTACCTTTGTGGAAGGTAACAAAAGAAACAGGTATTAGGTACATTCTTGAAATGGGTGAGGGTTGCCAGTGTGGTGCTGCAGGGCTATTTTTATTGTATGTAAATGACTTGCTAGATGGATTGGACCCCTACCTAAACCTGTTTGTAAATGATGCCAAGGTCATGAGAGAAAAAAAAGTTGGCAATCATGATCATTGCATCAGATTAAGTGAATGACTTGCTGGACAAATTGGACCCATACCTAAACAAGTTTGTGAATGATGGCAAGTGTATGAAATTGAAAAATGACAGTCATGGCAATAGCTTAAACAGGGATCTGAACAAACTCCGAAGTTGGTCAGAGAAATGGTTGATGAAATTCAGTCAGTAAGCACAAACAAATACTCTCACTGACTGTTGTTACTTGTGTACAAACAAAATTGTGATGAACCATGAAATTATAATATATCCTCAAATGGGAAGTAGATTAGGACATCAGGGATCCCTCATTTTTTTAATGTTTCATAATTATGTACGTTGTACTTTTATGTTGGTTCCTTTCTTTGACTTGTCTAGTTTACTTCCTCTCTGTAGCCTTTTGTCAGAGGGCTTGGATGTGACCATATTCACTGTGCAGATATGTGGTTTTTATTTTTTTGGCACTATTTACTTTGGTTGATGTTGTTTATGTGATTATTAGCAACCTACATTTAGGACTAATGTGGTTCCAACATTTGTCTCAAGCCTCAAAGATGGTGGTACAAATGTAAATATTTTTTAAACAATTTCAGTGATCTTCAGGCTTAGTGGATACCTACTGAGAAACTTCTATTAGTTTTTTATATGATCTTCACATCTGAGAATATTATTTGAGTTTGGTTTAACAAGTATCTTGCATATATGTGTCTGATTGTTTAGAAACTGCGTGCACTCACTGTTTCTAGTCACAGTTGCATGGTATAAATAATTAAATTTTGTTGGCAACTATAATATGCAAAAATTGTGTGTATGTAAAGTTTAGCAGTGAATGTTTTGGGAAGTGTATGACTGTTCAATATGGTGATGATATTCTGAAAGTCATTCAGCAACTTATGACAACCCTAACAAGAGCAAGATGTGTTATATTATTTCCACATCTGATCTTGTAAGCTTTCTGCATTTGGCCAAGCCACTGTGGCGTGTACCCAAAGCATATGACTTGCTGCTGATTCCCATACTCTCTTTCTGGAAACCAGTTACATAAGGGTTGATCATTATAATATCTTCTTCAAACAGCAAAGCTGTGGAATTTTCTTACTTCATTCTTTTTCTCTCTTTGAAAGTCTAGGGACACCTTAAGAGCTCCTAGTAATTTCTTTATATTCTTTTCCTCATACTTGTATTTTTTTTCATCCTAGATGGCTGTGATTGGGGCATTCATTTGCCTGTGCCACATCAGCTGTTATTGAATAAAAAAGCGTTAATGCTTCCTCCTGTGTCAAGTAATATCATAACAGTCTAGCATGCACTATGTGTAAAGAAATACTCTCTATATTTTACCATGGGTACACATTGATTAGATGCTGCAGTTTTGTTATATGAAGTTTTGCACATACACACTCATTATTCAGCAACAAACTTCCCTTCATTTTCTTCCTTAGTGTGCTGGTTCCTCTTGTTCTTTCTTCCTCAAATTTTTATAATACGTTTAAAGAACCCAATGCATGGTTTTATAACAAATTTATCCATTTATATTATGTACCTGTTTTATCCCTTCATAATAGTGGTTTTATATAGTTCTTTTGGTTTGGAAGCATGTTATGGTGTTTAGTTTGATAATGTAGAAGGAAGCAAGATTAAGGAATTCATCAGGCTGAATTTCACTTGGCACACGAGTTCATGACTTGACAGTAAGGGGTTGTTGTGGACAGTTTCTGATTCATGGTTTTACTTTCATTTTTCAGAAAGAGGTTCTTGGGCTTTTGCTGATATTTATTCTAAATTTCCTCATTCACTTCCTGTTATGTTTGTGGCTTATTGAGAATTTTAAATCTTGCCATTGTTTTATTAGTAACAATCCTTATGCATTTTAGGGATTATTTACAGTTATGTATTCTGCTGATGGCAAAAAAATTTTTTTTAAAAGAAAGGCCTGGTTACAAAACTTATAGAAAGCAGTGCTAATATTGTGCTATCATGCAGAGTGTAAAGATTATGTTTATTAGAAACATGGCCAATATGAAAACATTTTTATATGGTGTGATAAGGTATAACACTTTTCATACAAGTGTTGTAAATGTGTTTCTGATGTCAGTTTTGGGGTTTATATACATCAGCACCACTGATGTTTGCAGAGTCAAGCTGTGTGAGACAAGTGAAAATGTCATGCAGACTTGAGATTTGTCTGGTGGCAATGTAAACTGTGGTTCCGTGTGTAGCTTGTGAAAATAAGAGCATTCTTACAAGTGTTGGTTACTGTATCCTGTCAACACCATTTGTGAGTTTATCTGAATTGTACACATCATTATCCACAGTTAGATTAAGATAATGGTATCATACTTTTGCCACTGAGTAGTTATACATATTGGATTATCCATGCATCAGTAATCCCAGCAGCAGTGCTGCAAATATTAGTCTAAGAAACATAAATATTGAACACACTTCTATGTTGATGACATAGGTGTTACTACTGTATTCAGCAGTGCCTTCTGCATGTCTCATTGTACATCATTATGTATTTTGTGCATTTCCTGCAGGTTGATCCAAGGATAATCTACTTCAGAAACTCATGTTCTTGAGAGCCTTAAATATCGTTCTAAGTTGTTTTCATTACACACATGTGAGAGGAGAAATTAGGCATCATGCTACTGATTGGTCTTTAAGGGCATTGAAATACATCAAGAACATCAGAAAGAAGAATGAAAGTAATGGTAAGTTAGCACATACATTTGCAAGCACTTTAGAATGCATGATGTGTTAGCACACACATGTGCAAAGACCAAGAATTATTTGGAATACTATGCAAATAACAGGAAGACACTGTACACATATGCAGGAGACTCCACTCGCAGCAGAGATTGCCTGACAGGGACATATGCAGGGGAGATTGCATGAGGGTGACATGTGCAGAGAAGATTTTATGAGAAAGACATGGACGGGAGATTGCATGAAGGGGACTTGTACAGGGAAGATTGCATGAAGGGGACTTGTACAGGGGGATTGCATGTGAAGAGGGACATGTGTGGGGAAGGTTGCATGAGAGGGACTTGTACATGGTTGATTACATAAAAGGGACATGTGCAGGAGAGATTGCATGAGAAGGACGTGTGGAGAGATAGCATGGAAAGGACATATGCAGGGAGGTTGCATGAGGACATGTGCAAGAAGTCTCTACTTGTGTGCAAGACTGTCATACATGTATGGAGAAGTCTCTACTTGTTTGCAAGTGTTGTACATGTATAGAGAAATCTCTACTTGTTTGCAAGTGTCATACATGTATAGAGATATCTCTACCTGGATGCAAGTTTTGTACATGAGTGAGGGTGATTGTTTTTATGGATGGGACTTTTTGATCGAGGAAAACTGTCTGAACAGCAAAAACTGCATGTGTGAAGGAAGTTACATTAGTTTGGCAAATTCTACATGAGTAAAGGCGAGTTTGCATGAATATTAGAAATTCTCATAATTGGGAGGAACCCTGAATGAATGGCAGACATCATGTTTGGAGGAAACCCTGCACCTCAAGGAATTGCATTTTGTCAAGAGGAATGATTCTTCATATATGAGAAGAAAAAAAAAAACTTCAAATGTGAAGAAAATTTCCAGATGTGAAGATGATTTAATATGTACGAGATGAAATGTGAGGATATAGGAAACTGCATAGGTGAGGTTAAACTTTATGTAGTGGAGCTTCTACATATGTAGGGATTTCTATTTATGTAACAGATTTTCACATGGGGAGGAAAATATGTATGTCTAGAGAAACCTGCAAAGATTAGTCTGCGAAATAGTGGCAGGTGGCAATATGTTTGTATGTATGTATGTACGTACACATGGCAAAAATTTTATCTTCTCAGATAGGTTTGATGAATTTCGAAATGAGTAATACTAATTGTGAAAATGAGACAACTTTTGTAAAAGTTCTTTCCATTGAAATATGAAATCATAATATTCTTTATAGCAAATGACATGAAATGTCGCTAGCAGTTAATAAATTACAATATCATGAAAGCAGGGCTACCAATGCGAGTCTAGACCAACAGGAATTTCTCAAAATACTTTGTCAATGGTGTTATATTGTGCTCATAAATAGTAAGATACTGTTTTTTACTATGTGTACATGAAATTTTAATAACATCCTAAACTGATGAATGTTGAATGTAAAACATGACTAGTCCAGATATGAATATCATCACCCTTAGACCTTACCTGATCCTTGTTAGGTTGTATAGCTGGGATCCTTCATCACCTTTTGACAATATTGTTCCATCCTTTCTAACAGTATAGAAGGTATAATTGTGTCATGTATGTCTTCGTGTCATTATCTTTTGTCTGACTCGAGTCAATTCAGGGCCAACTTTGTCTCATCGTTACCTAATCCTGTTTTTTTGGGATAGGTATTATTACATGGTGCTCGATGAAATTGGTTATTTAGTATATTTTGCAGTACAGTTATAGCATCTAATACTCTAGTAATACTCAGTAGCAATTTCTTTGACCGTAGAACTCTATCCTTGCATTACAGATTCTTAATGCTAAAGTTTACCTAGCAGTCATGAAAAATTAGTATTGGTTTGCTATGCCGAGAATGTGATTAATTTTTCTGAGAAGTCCATAGAAGTATAATCGGATGTATATGGTGATTGTGAGGTCGAATTCCTTCTTTTGACCGCATCTCCTTTTGGTGGTTTCTACATTTTTTCACACTCATTGCTTTGTCATCTTCCCCTCTTTCACTTATCAACTTCAAACCCTTTCTTTCCTGTGATCTTTGTCTATGAGATATTACTATGGCTTCTGCTTTTAAGAGTTGGCCACTTGCATTCCTCCATTAGTTAAGTCGTGCCTCACCCTGTAAGACACTTTGTCACAAGTGAAATTGTTAGTAGCTAAAGGATTGGCCTATTGGATGTTTGCTTCTTTCCTTACACAGATGTACTGTGAAACTTTATTTGTTTTCCTTTTACAGTATGGTTTTTAAACCTTTGTACAATGAACATCATTCTATTCTTACTTACCAGTTGCTATGATTGCCAAACTACATAAGTAATTTCCCACTGCACTGTGTATTCTGCACGCATTGTAAGTTCTTTTGGATGGCTTTAGGCAACTCAAAGGATAAGGGTATTAGTAATTCTTGATTTGAATGCAGAAGTGAGTAAGAGGACAGTTGAGGGAATAATTGAGGGGCATAGGGTATTCAGTAATGTGAATGTAAATGAACTGCTTATGAAGTTATGTGCAGAAAAAGTACTGGTGATTAGGAATGTCTATTTTAAAATGAGGGACATACGTAAGTATACGTGGAGTAAGAAAGATGTTAAGCAGGCTTTACTGAATTACAGGAGTTAACATTATCAGAGAAAAAAGTGGAGAGATTAATTGAGCTTGGAGAAAAGACTTGTGTGAAGAAATACCAGGATAGATTGAATGTAGAATGGCGAAAGGAGAGAATAAAAGTAGCTAGGTGAGTGGTTGAGAAATGGGAGGTAATTGGGGAAACAATGCAGGGATGTGCATGAAATTAAATGAAGCTTGGGGAATGCTTGAGGAATGGGAGGTATTTAAGGAAGCAGTGCTGGTATGCAAAAGGTAAGATTGGGGCAGATTGGAAAGGGTTGCTAATGGTGGGATGATGAAGTAAAGTTGCCAGTGAAGAGAAAAAATCCTTTGGGCAATATTCAAAGGGAAGGAGAGCAAATGACTGGGAGGTGTGTAAGAGAAGCAGCAGGAGGTCAAGAGGAAGGTGCAGGGGTTGAAAGTAAGGGCAAATGAGAGATGGGGTGAGTGAAGATTGGTAAACTTTAGGGAGTAAGAACATTTTTGGAATGAGGTTAATAATGTGCAAAAAACAAAACACTGGCAAAGGAGGCAAAAGGGGAAATGGTAGTGTTGAATTGAGTAGGAGACAGAGTGAGTGTGTCTTGAAGGACTGTTCAATGAGTATGATAGTAGAGTGGCAGATGTAGGGTGTTTTAGTATGTGGAGTGAGAGAATCATGGAAAGTGATTTGGTGAAGAGAGAAGACACACTGTAAGCTTTATGCAAAATAATATGTAGCAAGGTTGCTGGGGTGGATGGTAGTGCTTTTTTTTTGGGGGGAGGGGTTACTGGTTTTTTAGGATTTTCAGTGAGAGGCCTGAGGATTGGCAGAATGCATGCATAGTGCCATTGTATAAAGGCAAATGGATAAAGGTGAGTGTTCAAATTACAGAGGTATAAGTTTGTTGAGTATTCCTGGGAAATTATATGGGAGGGTATTGA